>JAECUM010018862.1:0-48216 GCA_016617855.1 Megalonaias nervosa
CTGCTTTACTAAAGTCTTGCATTTCCATAGCATGTTTTACAACACGCTGCAATGAACCAACAAATGAAAGTACTAATGTTGCAGGAATTGCTAGAAAGACTTACGTTTTTGCTGTCTGAAACACAGAATGACATTATTTGCACATGTTGGTAATTCATCTTTAAAATCCTATCATTGAATAAAAACTTCACATCTGAATGACAAACTTCACATCTGAATGACAAACTTCACATTTGAATGGTTTTCTCGAGACTGTCTCCTCAAGCGCGCCACACAAAAAATCTAGTCTTACGTAAGCTGTATTATTCAAGATTTCTATATTACAAATTATTTCTTGACAATCTAATTTCACCATATTAACAATTGCTTACATATATTGCCTTCCAAGGCTGCAACGTGAGGAGATGGAATTAGAAACCCCAGAGCTCCAATGTGAGCTTCCTGTTCAACTCGGTCACGATTGTTACTTCCAGTTAAGTACCCATGAATTTAGTTAGAGTTTAGTTTTAGAGCATTTGTTCTTTCTTATTTTGGGTGATGATAGATGTGCCAAATTTAGGCACTTTTGGTATTGATTTCAAGGTAATTGTTTATACCTTAGAATTGGAGCATTACGGTGTGGTTGTATGTGTGTATTTCGGCAATAGTGCAAAGCTAGTAATGAAGCATTGATGATAATCCAGAAGTGAATTTTGTGACCCGTTGCACAGTACTTTGTTTACAGTCTAGATTCTCAAAAACTGACGGACAACCTATGCCAAGAACTTCACCGTGAATTCGGTTTTGAAGGTCTGTTAGATTAAGGTACAATTTATTTGGACACAGTGGAAAGCTCAGGACTCAGAAACAAACGCACAGATTATATAGGATAAATAATTGTGACCCGAGTGACTTCAGTAACCACGAATGTAGTCCAAGTCTATTTTTTAGAGCATAATTTCGTCTCTCATTATGGCGGTGATACTAGAATTAGCTTTAAGCATTCTTGGTATTGATCTAAAGGTAATTTATTCTTTACAATAAGTATTATGGTGTAGTTGTATGTGTGTTTTTCGGCGATTGTGCACAGTTGCACAGTGAGTAATGAAGCATTGATCCTGATCCGGAAGTGATATATGTGGCCCATTGCACGGTGCTTTGCTAATAGTCCAGACGCTAAAAAAAAAATGCTGCATAACCTATCACAAGAACTTCATCGTAAATTCATCTTTGAAGGTCTTTTATATTACGATATGATTTATTATGATTTGGACACAGTGGAAAGTTTAGTACGAAGAAACAAAAGTAGTAATGATGGCACAACAATATGAAAATTAGATCTTAACACTGAAAAAGACAAAGCATTCACATTATACAGTAGAACCTATCATGAGCGACCTCTGCTGTGAGCGACCACCTGTCATGTACGACCACAATCGTAATGCACGGATCGATTTTATTATATAAACGCTCTGCTATGAGCGACCACCTGCTGAACGCGACCAGCGACCGTGATTTCTTGGCAAAATATGCATTTCGACACTGCTATGAACGACCGCAGCACAAAAAAACGAGGATAAACTCTACCAACCTTTATTTAATCCCTGTAAGAACGACCGCTCATACCGTTCTAAATATAAAAAAATAAAATAAAAAAATAAAAATAGGCTGGCTACCGATCTCTGATTTTTTTTTAGCTAGGCTTATAGTGATTTAAAGTTTCTGTCGTAAACCAGACTAAAGTATATGTAGATTATTTCCTAGCCTGGTTCCCTGCTTTGTATGCTCCCTGTGTTGTTCTCCGTTATTCGTATAGGGGTGAGGAACTCAGAAAGCATACAGAGCAGGGAACCAGACTAATTATTCCCGCACTTAACTTGCTTCCCGGCCGTTGTAGGACCTGGCATCCCTATGACGACTGTATCGCGAGAACAGACAGACACCAGTGACCTTTATGTAATCAATTATTACAACGACCGCTTGGTTAGTATAGATTGTTCTGATCAAAAACAAACATAAAAGGAATATTAAAAAAAAAAAGGATTGTTGCTACCGGTGATAGATGCTACAGTCCGTAAACCAGGCTAATGTACATGTCATGAAATGCCGTTGAAGTGCCGAAGTTGACAAAGTGGCCGCGTATATTGTTTGTCTCGAGTTAATCGGTATTGCCGGGGGTGAATAAGGTCATTGTCTATTAAACCAGCAAGAGAGAATCATTTGCGGGATTCGATTGATAGTGCTCAAGACTTGTGATGTTTGTTCCCCCCCCATCTTAAGTGATGACATCCCAATCACAAAGCTGTCGTCTATTCAAGTTGCTGCGACCGGGTTACACACTTTGCTTACAGAGTTAATCCCTGTATGTCATCTTTTAATGAAGCCGTTGACGTTTGTCACTGAGTAAATGGTCCTGTTTCTGGATGGGATAATTGTTTGGGTTGTTTGTTTTGTTTTTTTTGTTTTCTTTTTGTTTTTTATAATTGTTAGATATGCAATGCACATGTATAGATTTTTCATATTTTCCCACAGCCACCGTCTTTACGTTCGATATTACAACTGAGCACTAATAATTTTAACACCTAGAATTTTAATAACAATGGACGAACCTCCAACTAAAAAGAGACAACTTTTAATGCTGGAGATAATAATTATTGTAACTGAAAGAAGTGAAAAAGTGCAGACCACTCACAAAAAAGCGGTTTAAACGTTGGTAAAACAAATTTAGGTTGTTATAAAGGAAAACGAGTAATTCAGAAACAATTTCATATGCTAAAATATGTGATCTTCAAATGTAAATGTGATTTCGTGTTTAATGATAGAAGTATATCTTTATTACAATATCATTTTGTTTTTAGATGAATGCATACAATATTTTAGCAACAACTACTAATAAAGAATAGAATATATGTACAGTGATTGTGGTTATTTTTCTTGAAATTGTTCTGAAACTGGACCTTGGAAACGTATTTTTGTACAAACCTGCTATAAAAGACCACCTGTCTTGAGAGACCGCTTTTTGTTGGCAGAAGGGGCGGTCTCTCATAACAGGTTTTACTGTATATGTATTTTCACATACCCATATTGCACGTGTACACATATATACATATACACACATAGATATATGCACATATATGCATTGCGCATACATACATACATACATACATACATACATACATACATACATACATACATACATACAACATACATACATACATACATACATACATGTGTGTGAGAGTGATTTAGATTTTTAACGTAACTTTTACAATTTTTCAGGGGCCCCGAGTGGCCGAGTGGTCTAAAGCGCTCTCCGTTACGGATCACTACCATCTCACCTCTGTCTGCGTGGGTTCGAGTCTAAGATTCGGCGAATGTGGATATGTGAGAAAGCTTGCCAGTAGCTTCTCGTGGGTCGGTGGTTCTTTCCGGGGATTTCCCGATTTCTTCCTCCACCATTAATACTGGCCGCCATGTATAGCCTATCGTGTGCTGAAAAATGGCGTTAAGCCCCACAACAACAACAACAACAACAACAACAATTTTTCAGTCATATCGCTACGATGTCTGCAGTGTGACAGTTTGTAGTGATGTTTAGCACTGGGGCATCATGCCACAGACATGTAGCATGATGTCCCACCCAGTCACATTATCCTGACACCAGACCGACCAGTCCTAACACTAACCTCTTGATGCTGAGCGCCGAGCGAGGCAGCTGTTAGTACCATTTTTAAAAGTCTTTGGTATGGCTCGCCGAGGATCTAACCCGCGACCTCCCGCGTCCGAGGCGGCCGCTCTACCACTAGGCCACCGGAACGGTCTATATACATACATGCATACATACATACATACATACTTCAGGACGAAGAAACAAAAGTAGCAATGACCACCAGATGGCATAACAATATGAAAAGTAGATCATAACACTGAAAAAGACAAAGCATACGCATTATATTTGTAGATACATATGTCCATATTGCATGTGTACACATATATACATAACACACATAGATACCTATACATACATACATACATACATACATACATACATACATACATACATACATGCATACATACATACTGTTAACAATATGATTTTGCTCTCAGTGCCTGTATCAGATTCTAGCTGTTAGTAGTGACAGTTGGCCAGAACATTAATCCCACCATTCTGGATATTTGATACCAGAGACTGTCAACAGGTTCGGTTCTGTTGTTTACCTTCCCATGGCTAACTGAGCCTGAACCAGTTCATGCCCTTGGATGGTGTTTGTGTGTCCTTTGAACCGGAATGTAACATTTTGGTGGTAGCGGTGGGATTCCAATAATTCTGTGTGAATTATTTGGAATTGTTCAATACTTTGGAATTGTATTCGACATTTCTGAAAGCTGTGGTGAATTCAGCGAATCTGTGTGTGATATTAGCAGTGATTGGTTGTGCTGTGTGTATAACGTACAGTTGTTGATTGCTAAGTGCAAAGTGTGTATCTGTAACGAGTGTACACATATAAGCCCAGAAATTCGTAGAAAAGAAAAACTAGTCCAGTGGCTGTGAATACAGTGATAGAAGAAAAGCGGCAGCACAGAATTTGATGGAATTTATGGATACTGAGATTCCGGAGTATGAAGAGGAACTTAACCTTGAGCACATGCAACCACCTAAGGAAACAAAGCGAAAACCTTGCGCAAAGAAGAATGAAAGAGAATTGGAGTTAAGACAGGAGTTTGAATGGGAAATGGAAAGAGAGAAATTACGATTAGAAAATGAAGCGTTTGGAAATTGAGTTAAAAAGAGTAAAACATCAAGAAAACGCAACGGAAAAACATCTTCAATGCCATTTAAGGTAAAGCTTCAGGCATATGATCATGAACGAGGAGAAGATATTGTGACTTTCCTAGCAGAGTTTGAATCAATTGCAAAGCATGCTAAGTGGTCTGACGAGTTGAAAGTATAACAGCTAAGAACTCTTTTGACAGGTAAGGCTGGATACGTTGCAAGTCGAGCTTGTGGCGATTACTTGGAACTCAGGAAAGGACTGATTGATCCCTTTAGAAAGAGACCGCATGAACATTTCACTGCTTTGGTGAGCATGACGAAGGAAAGCACCGAGTCGCATCGTGGTCTGTTGGCTAGAATTGATCAACACATAAAGCGGTTTTTGGGAGATCGTGACCCAATTATTTGTCTTCGTGAGGAATTTTTCTTGAAAGGCTTGCTACAAGATCAAGCACAGTAAATTAGGAGGAACAAGGGCTCTAGTCCGGTTGTAGAGGGTGCAGAAGATTATATTCCCACCAATGTACAACAGCAAGGGCAAAGGAATAAGTTTCGTCAAAATATAAATGTAAATAGTAACAAGACGAATATTCAGAACTTACAGCAGCAAGCGAAACTAATATCAACGAATGACCAGTCCAAACATAAGAATAGGCAATGTCATCGATGCAAGCAATGGGGACATATTGCAAGGTATTGTCCAACAAATGATATGAACATCATGGCATCTCAGCAACTTTTGTTAAGCCAACAATTGGTGAAAGGCTTATTTCGGAAACAGGATGTGTAAATGGGCACGAGATCATGTTTGCCAAGGACACTGGCTCAGATATGACCTTGATAAGAGAAGATCTCGTTGACGAGAGTTGCAAGCTGGAGGGCACAAAGTTGCGTTATACACAGCAGTGGGTCAGCCATTTACCGCACAGCTGGCTGTGATAAATATCGACACTCCGCATTATTAGGGACCAGCGCAAGTGGGCTTGTTTCAAATTTAGCCGCTGAAGCCCTATTGGGGATGGATATACTTAGCAAGAAGGGGTCATTTGTTGTTACGAGGTCGATGGTTAAAGGACTTGACGATGAGAGGACTGTGAAGAATACTGACCAATGTGAGGACGATGATAAGAATGAAGTTGTCAACAACAGCATCGAGACAGCAGATACTGATCAGCGTGATGAGATTGAAGTTGACAAGCTTTCGGCAATGAATGCGGACATGTTGTCGAAACTACAGACTGCGGCTATTTCACTGTAAAGTATTAGAGAGAAGTCCTTTGCTACTCGTGAGGAGGCAGTGGAGGAGTCAACGGCATTCTTCTGGGAGAATGATATTTTGCGGTAGAAATGACAATCTGGTGATGGTTCGCGTGGAGGAGAGCATATTGTTGTACTAGCAGGATTACGAAAAATGGTAATGGAGCTGGCACATGATCGACCCCTTGCAGGTCACTTAGGTACGGAGAAAACGAAAGAGAGGATTCTGCTATCGTTATTTTGGACTGGGATGTTTTCAGGTGTAAAACTATATTGTACATCGTGTCATGAATGTCAGATGACAGCAAAACGGGCTGCAGCGGGGAAAGCACCAATAGTTTGCCCACCGGTGATAACAGAACCGTTTTCAAAAATTGCAACGGATATTGTAGGACCGTTATCTAGGACGAAGTCTGGACACAAACACATTCTGACGGTGGTTGATGATGCTACGAGCTATCCCGAAGCTTTTCCTTTGAAGGATATGGAGGCAACGAGTATAGCTAGAGCACTGATTGAGTTGTTTAGCCGAGTTGGTTTCCAAAGGGTCAAATTAACAGACAAAGGGACCAACTTCACTAGAATCTTATTGAAACAGTTGTATGAGTTATTGGGTATCCGTGGAATTATAACAACGCCTTATCACTCACAAGCGAATGGAAAGGTAGAATGTTTTAACAGGGTGTTGAAGTCAATGTTGAGGAATTTCTGTACAGACAACAAGAATGAATGGGATGAGATGTTACCATATTTGTTGTTTGCACACTGCGAAATCCCACATGAGGAAACTGGATTCGCACCTTTGAGAAAGAGCCAGTGGTGTTGCATGGTTGGCCGAGTAGAGGGCCAATCTCGAATGTTCGAGGCTTGTTAATAGGAGAAAATCCTTTTCTCCTACCAGGACGAAGTCAGCTGTGGAGCATATTGTGAATATGCATGAGAAGCTGACCAACATAGGAACTCTTCTCGAAGATAAACAGTTGAATAGCCGAAGGAAAATCAAGGCATTGTATGATCGTCACGCGAATAAAAGAGAATTTAGTCCAGGGGATGAAGACTTTATTCTCTTGCCATCAAGTTCGTCCAAAATGAAGGGACAATGGCAGGGACCTTGTCGTGTGTCCGAAAGATAAACAATGTTAACTACCAGGTATCTGTATCAGGTAGGTGCGGTACGGTAACCTATCATGTAAACTTACTGCGTGGACACAAGCGAGCTGTGCTGCTGGCGACGCATGCAGACAAGAACGATGGTGTGGACATTGATTTTCTACCAACAGCAGGTGAAGGTGACGCTGGTGTTAAGCTGAGGGTAAACTTGACAAAAGAGCAACAAGTGGATATTAGAAATCTTGGCAACGAATTTCATGATGTTCTAAATCAGACAGTGGACGGTGCAGAACATGCGGTGGCCAATCAAAGCCGGAAACTTTTTCCGCGAGAGCAGAAATATACAGCTATCGAAAAGGATTGTCTTGCGATCGTGTGGGCGATTGATTCGTTAAGGTATTTCTTGTCAGGGATAACAATTGAAATCGTGACTGACCACAACCCATTGACATGGCTAAATCAAATGCAAGGCAAGAATCAACGACTACTTAGATGGTGTTTGGTACTCCAACCTTACAACTTCATTGTAAAGCACATGAGCGGCAGACAATATGGGAATGCAGATGGATTATCGCGCATCTAACTGAAGTATGTAGGAATTAAATGACAAAAGATACTGGCGTGCTACTGGAATAGCTCAGGATTCCTGGATTTTTCGAACTTCAGTGTGTTCTGTTTTGGAATCATCAGGAATTTATGCGGATATAGACGGTAACCAATTTGTTGGATTTCCACTATTCTGGTTGGTCACTGATGGAATTCAAGACTTTTTTACAGAACTGAACAGTAGTGACTCTAAGCTTTATGCATTTTAGTAGTAACATAGCTTTATGTAAGTTTTATCTTTTTAATGATGTACCAAGCCAGCAAATTAATTTTAAAAAAATATTGTATCGAAAACATAAAGTTTCCTCTTAAGAAGGGAGGGTGTTATCAGTATGACTGTGCTCTCAGTGCCTGTATCAGATTTTAGCTGTTAGTAGTGACAGTTGGCCAGAACATTAATCCCACCATTCTGGATATTTGATATCAGAGACTGTCAACAGGTTCAGTTCTGTTGTTTATCTTCCCACGGCTAACTGAGCCTGACCAGTTCATGACCTTGGATAAGGCACAAATGTTAAATGAATTAAGATCCCTTATCTCTAACCTTTACTAAAACAAGAGCAGAGTGGGACAGTAGGCAGTTATGTATCTGGGCTTGGTACTGTAAGCAACACTGGTTTTTGTTTTTGTTTGTGAAGATTTTAGCTTTATTTTACATAAAGTTGTAGGACCCTTACTTGGTGTTTGTATGTCCTTTGAACCCGAATGTAACACATACATACATACATACATACATACATACATACATACATACATGACCAAAGGGATTCTTAGTACATATGACAAAAGGGATTTTAGTGTGCGGAAAAAGTAAAATATATAGCAGTACCAATATCAGGTTTCTAACTAGTAATATGTGGGATGTGTGAATATGGGAATTTCAGAGACAGATGTGAGGGAAGGAATGATAAATCTGGGTAACTAGGTCAGCATCATAGAAACTAATGTAAGTTGTGCATGAGAACATATCAATAGCAAGTAAAGCTTTTGGGTTTCAGGAAGGCTTTGGCAAATCTGGGTAAACAGGCCAGCATCATGACATATCTGGATAAATGGGTCATATTCCTGCTGTTTCAGCACCATTTAGTTATGGTATGATCTGGAGGAATGGAGCTGTCATGCATCTAGTAATGGTTAGTCAATCTTATTCTGTATGTGTGGAAAGCGTGTGGGATTACGATATGTGTATATAGATAGATACAAGGTATAGTGTGCAGAAGAGAAAGCAGAAAGCAGAAGGGCAGAAAGCAGAAAGAAAAGCATAAAGAGGGTAGAGAAAGAAAAAGGGACAGCAGAGATAAGATGTAGCTGGAAATAAGAATCAGACAGAGATATACAAGATGGGGAGTTAAGAGAAAGGATACCTAATATACATAATGGAGTGATAGATATTCTGAGTGGACAAATGTAGTGAGAAACAATGTAGATAAATATTAGTGTAGAATTTGGAGAGGTGGACAGAACTAGTGTCTATTTTGGATATAAACAGTATGTTACAATATAATTTAGTGTTTTAATTAGTATACCACTGGTCCCCGCCTCACCCCGAAGTCAACAGAAAGACCCAATAGGTCAGACGGACCGCACCTAACGGGTCAGACATACATGGGATTAGTTTGGAATGATAAAGTCTCCGTTGAGAAACTGACTGTGATGTAAAGAATAAATTGATGCAGTTTAAAGCAATGTTAATATTGTATGAATGTTCAAACTTCGTTCAGTTGCATACATTTATTGTTTATATCAACGGCAATAGGTCTTACACGTAAATTTACTGGATCACTAATTCTGGGGTAGAGTTGCTCTGAGTCAACGTCAAGGGCATCTGCTATGGGCCAATCTAATCTGCACATAAGACTGACATGCTGTTGCAATAGGTCATATATAGTTCGGAGTAAAAATCGATATAAACTCAAAGGGGTGTTTTTTCGAATGCATGCAAATATGCAAAAAAGTGGTTTACTTTCGCAGCAAATATTTTGTTATACACAACTACCAGAAATTCTGCTTTATGTCAGCGTGTCACCAAAATAGCTATTGAACGTAAATCATTTTTTACCAGGAACAAACTCTGACATTCGAAGTTCTTCAAAGTTTATAGAGCACGTTTGGTCGTAATGGTGTCGATTCATGGTCGAAGGTTGGTGATTCATGCATTCAGCAATTGCACCTCATCATTCCCACAAAACCTTCGACTTGCATCAAGGACATTCAGTCATGTCCTAAACATTCCAACGGTGTGTTTACCGTAGATAAACAGGACAGCATCAGTAATAAAAGATAAAGTTGTTTCTTTTCTGGATTGATAAAGCAAGAAAACATTTCACCATAATTTTTATATCCTCCTGTGGCATTGGAAGGTAACATCATGTAAGACAGAGATACACACGTACATATGTTAAACAATATTGACCAAACTAGTTATGTGCCCAAAATTGTGATGGTCATTTGCATATTCGACATTATTGTATTTCACGTTTTCTCGTCGGATTTGTTTTTCGATGTATTTTTGCCTGGTACATGCTTCGTCTTTCCCCATCAAGTAAAACAACAACTTCTTTGGCTTGGAATGTGCGTGAATTTCAGTGATTTAAAAGTCTGAAATATCTTTTAGTATTTGACGGAGATCTATAACAAGAAATGTCGTATCTTTTGTGCCATCCATTTGGTTATGATGCTGATACAAATATATTGTATCTGTTGATTACCGTGAAACTAAATTTAATAACATGACGATATGAGATGAGTTCATCATACATCATCTCAGACAATAAATTGAGGTCAGCCATATCCTCCGCATTCAGATTGGTAATTATCCTTTTCCTTGTCTTTAAATTTCTGCCTTCTTGCAATCTTGTTAATATGCATTTAGATCAACATTCTCCGTGTTCAAGACTGATATTAATGCGAAACGTAATATAAGGAGGGAAAATATACGACAATGTGGCGTTCTGGTTGTTATTGAACAACAATGCGTGAAAGATGTATCAAAATGGTCTTATCAGATTAGTCCATAAAACGATTGGTTTCAATGTATGCGTGAATGTATGTATGTATGTATATAGGTAGGTAGGTATCTCGTCTTTATTTTATATACCTCTTAAGGAATTTTAACATCGTTACCTTTTATCTATGACCTTGTAAGTACTCCATGTTTACGTTAATTTGAAAAGGTTTATCTTATCTCTCTGAATTTCACTTTTGCAATTATATATCCTTACACTTTTAGAAATTTTGATCTGCACCGCGTTTTCAATAATTTGCTGACTTGTCAAATTCTACAACACACACACACACACACACACACACACACATATATATATATATATATATATATATATATATATATATATATAGAGAGAGAGAGAGAGAGAGAGAGAGAGAGAGAGAGAGAGAGAGAGATTTGGTTGACTTATTCTCATATGACTACTTCCACTTCAATTATGAACATTCTAGAATGCTGTTATATTATTCACAACTGTAATGTATTTTTTTACAGTTGGATTCTTCGGTTTCTTTCATGTATAATTGTCAGCTAGAATGTTAGCTGAAGATGAAAGGGATGAGTTAAATACGACAGGATAATGTTTCTGATATTAAAATAATTAATGAATGATAATAATCCCAAATCAAAGGAAATACTGAGAGAAAAGGGATATTTTCATAAACTTCCACAGGGTAATTTTACGGTTGGAGACGATGGCTAATTAGAGATAAAGGGCATACCACCTATGACAACAAAATAATTAATATTTCTTTTAATTGTGGAATCCATTAGAGTAAAAGGTTTTGCTTGAAAAAGTGAAATCTTTAACGTTTTGTCGGAAATAATGTAGAAAGTTAGGTATGAAAATCTGTCGTATGGATTAATTTCTTCCTTTATTATATACAAATACAAACGTCACATGCAGTCTCATTTGTATAGTTTTACTCCTCGTCAGTCTTTTTGCCGAATGAAATGCCAGCTTTAACATTTCCTCTGAAATACGATGCCATGTTACGTATATAATTATTTTCTCTTATGATGAATTTTTTTGTCCTTTGGTTAATCTACGCATACGAATTCGGGCATAAAAGGTACAGACTAAATATGTTCTTGTGCAAATGGCACGGAGTAAAGTTCGGAAATTTGATCGTTCTTAGCTTGCTTATGTATGGTGCCACTGATGATTCGTTGTCCTCGCGTATATACGCACGAGTCCGTAGACCCAGTACGTACATTCTGGGCCCATATACATACCAGTAGTCTGGTTCCCTGCCTTCTTAACTTCATTACAAATGATGTTTAGGAGACGCGGTACCAGACTATAACTTTATAATGAATCACATGCAATATGGGGAATGGATCGTAACAGTCTCATTTCATCTGGGGAAAAATGAAATATCATCTTTTGTTTTTACTTTACACTATGCCCCGATTCGTTGACGAAACGCTAAAATATGTATCGGCTTATTTAATACTTATCTAATAACAACATTACGTTTCCAAAATGCAATAAACAAAAGGTGAATAAGACAGTCGGTGCGACTAGAAACCTTGCTCCAGATGACTAGTCTTCGTGGAATTTACATGCACGTAAACATGTTTCTCAAGCAAAAACTGGTAGAGAATGTCCATATTGTATTTTATTTATTACATGTGATATGTAGGATACATGTTATGTATAATCTCCACACCAGAAAGGAAATTTAAATTGCATGAAATTACCGTATCATTGTTGCGATTATTGGCAGCCATTAGACTGTCTGGAACGTCACGATGTAGGTTTCTTTACAAAGACTACATGTGAGAAGTCATCGGCGGTTCTCTTCAAAGCAGGACTTGCCTTCATATATAACTATCTCTCCAATTATGGTGTGAATTTTAAAGTTTGGAGCAAGGAGAAAAGTGTAAGTTTAGCACATAAACGTTCTGGTTATGCCCTTCAACAAATGAAAAGCTAATTGGGAGGGTTCTATTCTTGTTCATAAATTTGTTATTTATGGTGTCTTTGCTGCATCATTTCGAAATGAATTCTGTAACACTAGGTGTCATTAGCTTAATTACACCTTATCGAGTCATCTGTACCGGAGTTACCTCAGGAGTATTAGATACTGAAGGTACAAAAGTCTCCGACAATCAGTGCTTTAGGATTATTTATGGAAAAGTTTGTCAATGTTAAAGATTCTTAGTTTATTGCATACTTTTCTCATTGGCGATTCAGATCCTTCAACGTCGATGCTTTAAAGAATTTCTCCTCAGTGCTAATTATTCTAAGACTGTCTAGAGATTGTTTCGGAATATCTGCGCGCAGAGCATCTGTTAATTCAGAAAACAAGTGAACGAATAAGCACGAGTAAGCCAAATGTTATAACTATAAAAATAGATAATTTCATTGAACCCATGGTGTCACATATTCCTGCAAATATTTTGAACGCCATAAACGTAGATCAGAAAGTATGACTTTATGACATAAAAATTCCCGACACCTTGATTTGTTCTTGGAAAGGAAAAGCAAAAACTTCACACTGATCTTACATATCGTATGAAACGGTCGACTTTGATCGAGTTTAATTGTACTTGCTTGTAATCATTGATGGTGAAAGTCGCTTTTCTTTTTCATTTTTTGAGACAACCTGTACTGTACCTCTTGGTCGCTCCTAACATACATACATACATACATACATACATACATACATACTAGCTACTTCCAAATGTTCCATTCCTGATTTAAGTTTACTTGAAATAAAATGACATTTAATTTACAAATGCATTAATACACGAATTCTCTTACACGTAAATGTAAGTATCCAATACACAGAACTATTTAATATCGCAAAATTTAGGACGCCTTTTCATTGTAAAAAGGTTTCATCGCCGTCGAATATAGACTATCGAGTTCTCTTAGACCGACCGATGCTATTACGGCCCATCCGCCATATTGTATGGAATTCATTATAAATATTTGTAGTCTAATACCCTGCCTTCTTTACTACGTTGCATTAACTGAGGGAAGAAGGCAGGACACAAGACTACTGATACAAGAGTACGGCTTCTGCGCGCCTGTTCGTATACAGACTTCTTTCGAAAAAGCAGAGACGTAATTGCAATAATACTTGGTCAATATTAGAGTGAATATGTTTGGTTATTGCAGGCTTCCCAGTATCATCTGCAGACCTGATGGACTGTTGCTAACGCGTAGTGGTAATAATGGTGATTAGATAAATGTTTAGAAACTTGATCAGGATATCTTCTAATTTTGCTTTGCTTAAATAATTTATGTACATGTCCGTAACAGGATGAAACTGGGTTGGATTTAATCTAGCGAAGACAAACACAAAATTACGTGAATGAGATGTTTATTTACAAATGCATATTAATGATGAACAAATCTTTGACACCCTATTTCACACATTTACTTCTGCCTCTTGTAAGCTAAATTATAACATTTGAAAACCATACCCTACGCATGCGCACAAAGTTCAGCAACGGTTATGAAAAAATGATATCGCTCCTCAATCGATAATATCAAAACATGGATGTCAACAAAATAATCACCATTGATATCATTTGTCAACGGAAATTATCAATGCATACGTTTTAATCAACATATATGGATTTTATCAACAGATCTGATAAATGTATGGCATTACCAAAAAACATGAGCAATGTATGGAATTATTAACAAAATAAGCAATGTACGGAATTGTGAACAAATATGATCAATGTATTTTGCATCAACAATTAAGATACTGCTTTAAATTGTCACACATATAAGGACATCGACTTCAAGGTTGAAAACCTGATAAATATATTAAAGAAACATATACAATTATGTATATCTCGTGGCATCACAATATATTTTCGATCCATAGTTCTCTTCAAATGGTTATGTAACGTCCTTGCGGAGTCCGTTCCTTTCTGCCAGCCGAAGGATCCATCAATAACCTCCCTATCCCGCAGACCTGTTGGCTCGCAAACGTTGGCCCTTCCTTCACCCCTTGTCTCTGGAACCTACATCAGTATTCGGGTTTGATAACCCAACAGTTTAAAAACTTCCTGTAACAGCCGAAACTACCATAACGAACTGGATTCGTTACACTTTAAATTATTTGATAAGAGCGATTGTACACGATTTTTAGTATCATATGAACCACCCTCAAGCATGAATTAGTGTCCGACAGAAATAATTGTAATCGATCGTAAAACTCGAACGTTGCTCGGCATTAAATGGCAACATCATATTTTACTCAATAACATGACGTTATGTGATATAGGTCTGACTTTCTATAACATTTTGAATAAACTCCGAAACATTCGATATGGAGAATAATGATATCACATAGAACAGATAGTAACAAAGAATACGGTGTTTCACTTTCATTCTGTAGCTAAAGATTGTTTCCCTATAGTCGACAGCGTCGTGACAAGTTACACCGTGTGACGATACAGATTGTTTCCGTAAAGTCGACAGCGTCGTGACAAGATATACCCGTGTGACGATATAGATAGAATCAGCACCGTATGTACGATGTTCGTGGTTAAATCCACGGCCAGCAAACTCGAGATCAAAGGGCACCTCACTGCCTGTTTTTGTGCGTGCTGAAGCTATTGAATAGAAGTCAGTATTTCGAAATCATCGTGTACCAACTACATTTTCGTTTCTCCAAAATGGAAAGGTATTTCTATTATTTGAAGGGCTATCAATATTACTAGCATAATGTCTGTTTTAAAAGTCTTTATTGCAAACTCATAAAATTTCTTCATCAACGGACCAAAAACCTACAGAAAAAAACAACAAAAAAGCACACACACATGCACACATCATAAATAATACCATAATATACGCTGTGGAGCTCTACTCCGTAATATTTCAGTTTTTACCGCAGGCAAACTTTCTCTCAATTATATTGATCGTACCTTTCTAAAATAAATGATGAAATTGATCTTCATCTTCCTCGAGTTTTTTGCATTTTCTGTTATCTGCATAACATTTATAAAATGATCATATTTTCTTTATGAAATGGTATAAGTGCCAAACAGATAACGTACGGATAATACTACCGTACTTGTTTCAGTTTCCTACTACAATCAGCCCAGAGATTTCTTTCTTTTTAATAAACATCAACTTTCTGCACGTGCCAGACGTTGGTTATTTCGACTGACCAAGCCAATTGTTCTGCAATGTTTGAAAAACCGTGAGTATGTTGGTTTATACGAAAAGGTGGCAAAAAATAAATGTTCGCTTAGTCACTCAGCGCATTACTAACCTAATCTTAACGACAGCAGCGGTTTTCAAACAACACACGTCGACTACTTGTGCGTTTATCAATTTAGATCCCGGATGATTTCCTCTTCTATTCGTTAATTTTTCTTTTCCGGTGTGTTGCCAAGTTCTCCCAGTTTAGAAATGCAGAATACCTAAGACCGATATAATATATAATGTTCTATATACACTTATCGGTATCCGACTTCGACACAGTGAAAAAGTCCGTCTGATTTATGTTAGCCAAGTGCTGAAAGGCCCAATAGTTACCCACACCTAGACGAAAGAAAATCCTTTTTCCGCATTCTCGGTAGGTGATCCGCTCCAGTTGTTTTGCGCGTTCTAGATCGTATCAAAAACGGATTATACACTAACCGGATGTTGGAGTTAATGAAAAGATTCTGTACAACATGTTTGTCATTCTTTCAACACGTGTATTCGTTTCCGTTCTAATGATCTAATATAGTAAAACACGTGGAGAATCGGGCTATTTGTGTATCACAGATGAGGGGTACAATCTGAAATATTTACGTTTAGTTGTCATTCTGACAGTTAGGTCATGTTAATGTTAATAGACGTAGACAAATGTTATTTGAATATCGGAGTTGAATTATAAACATTAGCTCGCTCGAGTTATTTTACCAACTCAACAAATTTTAGAACAACTTATTCAACAATCAGTTAAATCGTACTCGGGATCATAATTTTTGTCTTCTCTTCTAAAATGTTTACATTACTGCAGGATGAAATACGAATGCATCATTGCTGGCCAATACACACTTAAGCTATTCCCCTCCCACAACTGGTAATCTCTGATTAAAAGTTCAATGCAGATAAGCCGGTATAGATGAACCTGATATACAGTGTTTAAAATATCGTGGATAATGGCATTAAATAATATCCTTAAGATATTATTTACATGAATGCTGATTTTAAATATTCAAGGACAAGGGCAGACAGTGTAAAACGTACTATGCACACATATATGATATAAAATCTATCCATCACCATACGCCACGAGTTAGCAATACATTCCAACATATAGGCAATCACTACCTACAATAAAATAACCAAAATTAAAGGCAATCTGATAGCTAAAAGCATTATGAAAAGCAAAGATCAAAAATGCTATTAAAAAAAAGCCGATTAAGGTAGCAGCAGCAGCTTGTTTACTTGTGTTTACATATTGAGCTTCCTAAGGAAGCTCCAAAACCAAGTCTTCAATAGCGATTTAAAACTGTCTAAATGTGAGGGTGTTCATTAATTACTGCGTAGAGAATTACATAATTTTGCAGCTGCATACCTGAAACATTGTGGACCATACTTTTATGTTCTTACGTTGGGATCTCCACATTGTTTACAACCTTAAAGAGATAGATCTTTTTTTTTTAAACCTACATGATCATCTAAGTAAGCTGGACATTTCTCGTTCAAAATTTTGAATACTTTAAGTGCCATGGTCTTTATCCTTCGTATGTGGAGAGTTGATACATTTGCATAATCCATGAGTTCGGAGTAAAATCTCGTGAAATCAGTGAAGACAAACTTCAAAGCTCTTTCATTCAGTTTTTTCAAACTTGTTCATATTAGTGACACTGCTGAAGTGCCCGGTTAGGCGACAGAAATTGAAATTTGCCATGATGAAAGAGTGGTACACAGCCAGTCCTCCTTCCGTTTAAAGACCAATTCCTTTGAGCACATTTAATTGTTCAGGTGCTTTTAAAAAGAAAATTCAGTGACTTGCTGATTAAAGGCTAGCATAAAGTCCAAATTGACTCCGAGACGTTTTTCTGAATCTTCTCAATATATATTTACTTCGATGGAGGAGAAAATCAGAAGTTGTTCGTTGGTTTTCTTACCAAGTGCAGTAGCTCTGAACTTATCGGGGTTTGCTTTCATTTCATTGCTGGTAAACCACGTTATCAAGGTATTGCACTCCGTTTCCAAAATAGATTTCATAATATTAAAGTCACGGTGAACGTAGGCAAGTTTGTTGTCATCGGCATAGTTGTATAAATCAGAATCATATAAGAAAAATATGTCAATTATAAAGATTTGATAAAGATTTTAAAAAGTATGAGACCAAGAAATGATCTCTGGGGTACCTCTTTATAGAAATTTGCCAATGAACTAGTTGGAATTACTACTGGACACCTCCGCTTGAGAGATAATCTGCATAGTATTTACTGCCGAATCTGAAAGTCCATATGCTGCCAGTTCCTGGAGGAGGAGTTTATGGAGTAAATAGTCGAATGCTTTTGATAAATCCATCAAAATAGCTGCAGCGTATTTGCTTTTGGTCAAGAGCCAGGCGCAAGTCTTCTAGTAGCTGCATTAATGTTGTTTGACTGTCAAAGCCCTATCTGAAGGTAGAAAGATATGGGTGTAAGATATGGTCAAAATAATTAGTGATCTGGTCACAGATCAGAAACATAGTCGGCATGAATGGCTAGTTCACTGCAAATCCAATACAAGTCTCTGCTAGAGGACTAATCTGTAAATAGTTTTCATTGTTTCGACGGTGTGATTTCAATCCTCAGTACGGATTTTCGTAATCGATAACGAGAATTTTTAGGGCATAAAAGGGTGTAGAAAACATTTATTTCTTTTTCTAGTTTCTTAATGTGTTTCAAATAATTGACGCTTTGAAAATCATAGACTTGTTTCTATTGGAAACGTCATAACAGTGAATCAGACCGCTCCGGTGGACTAAGTGGTTAGAACGTCCGCCTTGGATCTGGGAGGTCGCGGCCGAGTCATAGCGAAGACTTAATAGGCCATTTTATGCAGACTTCGGCGAACTTCGTAATTTGCTCGGAATTTTGATCACGTGGCGGGTGGTCAGCTGACCGTAATAGCGGCTCGATAGATGGTGGGCAAAATATGGCGGACGCTGCAGCATCAGCATCAACTTTTCCAACTACTTCAACAACGTTTATCGAGTTGAAAAATGCCTATTCAAAAGCGATGATGCCGCAGATATTGACGAAATTTTATATTGGAACCATCTTGTCTTATTTTCTGGAAACCAGGGCGGATTTCAAAGCCATACGAGAGAGTAGCTTTGAGCTGTTTACATCTGGACATGTACACGTAAGTAAGGAAACGGTGTCGAAGTAAACAAATTTAATCCTGACAATCAAAGAGCAAGTTGTTCAAACTATTTCTATGCATCCGAAACGTCACTGAAATAAAATGCGTTTCATATGAGTTTATCCCATTTGTTTTTGAAAGTCCGTGGATAATTTACATGTAAATTTTAATCATATAATTAGCTCCACTTGCTGGATTTGGAAAAAGACGACAATCGGTGTCACCGGTATTCGATCTTTATGGCGTTCATGGACAAGTAAAAAACTATTTCTCAAGTGGCAATACTAATACATGTAACACATTTTATGTGCAGTATGTATAGTTAATTGGATCTAAATAGATTTCATTTTATAATGGATATGTCTAGGAAATTAGAATATAAGCTTGTTTCAAGTTGCCCGCCCCCTCTCCCCATTATTTACATTGCATATACATATATACAAATGATGGCAATGTATTGCATCTAAGTATTGGGTTGTGCTTAACTTCGAAACTATCACATTTATTGTGTTTTAAATTGTTCTGTAGGCGGGAGCTAACCCCAAAACAAAACATTTTTTATGTGGGGAAAATAACCTGAAACATGAACATTTTAGTTTTGTCCTTCGTAATGAACATGATTGCATGTTTATTGTCATCCACAAAAACATTTAAATGTGTGTTCTTTTGTTACAGCAAATCGGAGTGAAGCAAGATGAAATTGCAAAAAAGGTCTTTGTTTCTGCTGAGGTTCTAGCACACATAAAACAGCAATTCTACAGAGTGATTCTAATGCTGAACTCAGTGGATGACATCATACATGCTAGCTGCTCATGCCCAGCTGGATCTGGCCCTAACTGTACGTGCAAACATACCGCTGCACTGTGTTATGCACTAGAAGATTCTGTCAAGGTATTTGTGCTTCCTGAAGGCATTCCATCATGTACTGGTATGTATATATTCAAGTTGTGACATAGTACTATAAATATTGGTACTCTAATAGACAAAGACATTATATAACAATAACATCAATGGTAGCAGAAAGACATTTCATTTTCTTTAGCCTGTTACCTAAAATTGTCCTTTTCTTTTTAGATAAACTTGAGGCCTGGAATAAGCCAAGGCTAGTTAAACTTCCAGCAGATCCAGTCTATGACATAGACTTTACAAGAAAACAGCATGGGAAAAAAAAAGAAAACAGAACCGACCATTAAAAGGAAAACAACCGGAGGCTTATAAGCTTAATAAAGTTTGCGACACTGACAGAGCTTTTGCAGAATCATTCCTCTGTGAATTAGAGCAATGGAGTAAAGAATCCAACCCCAGTAAACAGCTCTTAATAAATACAGTTGCAAGTCAACATGATCCAATTGAAACACTGGACTCTGTAAATCCATTATATGATTATGTGGAAAAAGTATTAAAAAAAATATCACAGATTTATCTCATTCAGATAGTATCACCCCCACCCCCCAAAAAAAAACAGAGTTAAAGAATTGTTTAAAAGTCACCCAGGATGAACAACTACTTATTCAAGAAAATACTCTTCAACAAAGCAGATTGCCTGATTGGTTTGCTTTGAGACAATTGAAGATAACTGGTTCTATTGTTAGTCGTATTTGTAACTTTTTTTGTACATGAAGTCCAATCCCAACACAATAAGTAGTGCAATATTAGAGCCATCTTCTTTTCCTCAGCAGCAATGAAATAGGGATTAGATATGGCGCCGACAGTTATCAATCGGTATGTTGCTGAGAAAGTTAAAGTGGGTTCAAACAGTTCTGTTAAAAAGTTGGGTTTAATTAGAAATAAGGATCATGGGTTCATTGCAGCATCGCCTGATGGTGGAGTTGAAGAAAATAACTGTCTTGTTGGTATTGTGGAATGTAAAGTACCAGTAAAATGGAGCCACAAGACTGTTGGTGACAGTACTAAAAAACCTGGGTACCCATTAAAATCAGTGAAAATAAACCAACATGGAACTTCAGTCGAAGTTTTTGCATTAAAACCTAATCATGTTTGGTATCACCAAATTCAGTTGCAACTGTATGTATGTAGGTCATTTGCAAAGTATTGTGATTTGGCCTTGCTTCATCCAGAGTCTGGAAGTTTTCATTGTCAGAGATTCGAATTGAATCAAGAATGGGAAGACAAATTCTTGCCAAAACTTCAAACCTTTTTTGATGAGTATATGGCTGACAAAATTTTACAAAAGTACAAGGAAAAAAGTTGCTATAAATCTGCAGGTATTATGAAAATTCTGTAGTCACTTGTGATGAATCTTTTTTTTATTATTATTATCCCCGTAATAGGTTGACCACTGGGTTGGGGAACCATCCCAAGGTCACCTTACAATCAAACATGCCTTTTTTAAAAGATATTTATAAACAAACTTGAGTGAATTTTCTTTTTGTAAGCTCATTATTGTATCCTCCTGCTTATCAAAATTATTATGTACTAAATGGTTTTTGATAGCTTCTTTCCATGATTTTGGAATTTTGGATATAAAGGAAAAGTATTTCAACAAATCAGTACATCTAGTTTTTTTTTGTTGTTGTATCATTTCAAACGGTATCAGGTTACCGTGATCGTCTACTAAATCATTTAGAATTTCCTCCATTGAATCTACCATTCATAAATCCTTTTGAGTATCACTGATTATTGATGGAAGAACCTTTTTGATCCTAGGTGCAATGACTCCTGAAGCAATCTTGTAGTCAGTATTTAAAAGTGATATAGGTCTCCAATTGTTAAAGTATCTTATGTCTTTTTCTTCCTTTGGTAAACATGTGATGACTCCTTGGGTCTGAAAACCTCTTGTGATGAATCTTGCTCATTAAATTGTTTTACCAATCAAATGTGTTTTATCTGAAATGTGCAATATAAGACATGTATACTTAACAATAATATATATATATATATATATATATATATATATATATATATATATATATATATATATATATATATATATAAAACTTTAGCAAGTCAAACATGCCCAAGTTAACAGAAACCTTGAATATGACGTTATTAGTACTGAATAAAGTCACGATGTGAAAATAATACGATACTAAATTATTTAATAATCTTATTTTTCGTAGGACATATTTTATGTACCTTTTTGACCATGACACCGTATTACATAAATTGCGTTTCGTTGACCAATATAAGGATTTTTTCGTATTAATATGCGGTATATCAAACCTGGATTATTTCTCGACGGTAAAGCTATAGAAGTTCCTTCACCATCAGCACTAAAATGCAGCGAACACATTCTCGCATTCTTAAATTGTGACATTCGTTTTCCGGTCAATTCAAGTTCCGATTTTCCTGCTCGTATGAGCCACTGTTTGCACAGCAAATGATCTCTCGATGGCAGACGATGGAATTTAATGCCACATCCTTGATTGGAGCGACTTTTGCAACCTCTAAACAACAATGTACGCCATTTTATTATGTACATGTGCCCACCAGCGTTTGATTGGCTGGAGTATAAAGTGACTCGGGAGGTTTTTCTGATATTTACGGAGCAACTCTGTTAAATCCGGTATGAAATGGGCTATGGTACTAGCAGCTGCCTCGCTTGGCTCTCAGCATTGAAGTTAGTGTTAGAACTAGTCGGCATGGTGTCAAGATAATGTGGCTGGGTGGGACATGATGCTAATTGTCTGTTAGACATCACTATAAACTGCCACACTGTAGACATCGTAGCGATATGACTAAAAAAAACCGTTAAAGTTACGTTACATATCTAAATAACACACACACACACACACACACACACACACACACACACACACACACGCACACACATACACACACACCAGTACAAACTCCATTGCCACAAATGAGATACATGGAACCATTTTCATGCGTTACCCGTTTTTATGAAAATAAAATGCCTGACATCGTGGGCACTCACAGCAAGGCATCAAACATCTTAATGTTCACGACTGGTCGCGTATGTTCACGTCAGTCACTACTCAGTAAAATAAATCTAAGGGACAAACCATTTAGTTTTCGGGGCGTTTGAAGAGGGGGCTAGATATTTGTCTGAAAAAAATGTTATATCCATTACATTAGTTGATATTGTTGTTTTTAAATACCTTGAAGTAAAAGATAAAAGAACATCTTGGCTCAAAAGCAGACAGATCCCAGCGCACAGAATCCAGCAAACCACACACACACACACACACACACACACACACACACACATTACGAAAATTAAAATGGGCAGTTCCTCATGAGACCACGCTTAGTGTGCACTTGACCGTCCTCTTCTAACGTACTGACCTGTATTTTATCAATGGGTATATAATCGTCACGAATCTGATTCAGATCAGATCAACACAGCCGCACCTAGGACTGTCGAGATATGATTTTAATCAGATTGAATCATCACTGACTTTGCCCCTGAATACGATATCGAATCGATAACGAATAATTAGGTTACTACCCGAGTACGGACGTGTGCTGCATGAGCTGATTACAAATGCGGCATCTGCGATTTCGTAATATTTGCTTTAAGGTTATTACAATAACATATTATAATCCCCAGATGGCATAAAATTATACGCTAAGCTCATATGACATAAAAATGGCAGGAGATCTGAAACAAGGCAGATTTGATTATTGATAACATGCAAAGTTTGAGTGTATTACCTGATACCTGATTTGCTATGGTACATAGGGCTTCGTCAGCAACGAGAGTATTTACCATCGATTTACGAGACAAACATCAAACCATTAATATCAATTTTCGAAATATCTGATAAATCAAAATGCGTCAGCATCTGCACTAATGTCACCCTCCAGGTCTAGAATAAATAAATAAATATATCTATATATGGATCAAATACGCTCTGTTTTAGTGTGTCTGCGTGCGTGTGTGTGTGTGTGTGTGTGTGATTGAGATTTTGTAACGTAGCTTTAACAATTGTTCAATCACACCGCTACGATATTTGAAGTGTGGCAGTTTATAGTGATGTCTAGTACAGGGGTGACATGCCGCAGACACGTAGCATGATGTCCCACCAAGTCACATTCGCCTGACACCAGGGCGACCAGTCCTGACACTAACCGTTTAACGCTGAGCGCCTAGCGAGGCAGCTGTTAGTACCGTTTTTCTAAGTCTTTGGTATGACTCGGCCGGGGTTCGAATCCGCGACCTCCCGCATCAGAAGCTGACGCTCTAACCACTAGGCCATCGGAACGGTATGCTCTGTTTGAAATAAACTTGATAATGATGTCATAATTTTTAGCGTACCATTCTCTCTCTCTCCCCCCTCTCTCTGTCTAAGAGACGATGCTTTAAATTACACTGTTGTACGAAAGATGGAATTTTCTATGGTCACTTTTTTCGCCGCTATTTGCTTGAACTAAATTTAAAACGCCCTACCTCAAATAGCTGACCTGAATAAAAAAAACGCCTTAAAACAAACACATGACCTGAATCTAAAACGCCCTACATAAAACGCATGACCTGAATCTAAAACGCCCTACATAATACACATGATCTGAATCTAAAACGCACTACATAAAACACATAACCTGAATCTAAAACACACTACATAAAACACATAACCTGAATCTAAAACGCTCTATATAAAACACATGACCTGAACAAAAACACCCTACATAAAACACATGACCAGAATCTAAAGCGCCCTACATAAAACACATGACCTGAATCTAAAGCGCCCAACATAAAACACATGAATGAATCTAAAACGCCCTTTATAAACACATGACCTGAATCTAAAATGCCCTATCTTAAACATCTGACCTGAATTTGAAACACCCTACCTCAAACATCTGATGTGAATCTAAAACACACTACATAAAACACATGACCTGAATCTAAAAGGCCCTACCTCGAACATCTGACCTGATTCTAAACACCCTACCTCAAATATCTTACCGGAATAAAAAACGTCCTACATAAAACATGACCTAAATCTAAAACGCCCTATATAAAACACATGACCTGAATCTGAAACGCCCTACATTAAACACATGACCTGAATCTAACACGCCCTGTATAAAACACATGACCTGAATAAAAACACCCTACATAAAACATATGACCTGAATCTAAAGCGCCCTAGAGAAAACACATGACCTGAACCTAAAACGCCCTACATAAAACACATGACCTGAATCTAAAATGCCCTACCTTAAACATCTGACCTGAATTTAAAAACCCTACCTCAAACATCTGACCTGAATCTAAAACGCCCTACATAAAACACATGACCCGAATCTAAAACACCCTATATAAAATGCGTGGCCTGAATCTAAAACGCCCTACCTCAAACAATTGATCTGAATCTAAAACACTCTACATAAAACACATGACCTGAATCTAAAACGCCCTATATAAAAACATGGCCTGAATTTAAAACACCCTACTCAAACATCTGGCCTGAATCTAAAACACCCTACCTCAAACATCTGACCTGAATCGAAAACGCCCTACATAAAACATATGACCTGAATCCAAAACGCCCTTCATAAACGACCTGAATCTAAAACGCTCTACCTCAAACATCTGACCTGAATCTGAAACGCTCTACATAAAACACATAACCTGAATCTAAGACGCCCTGCATAAAATACATGACCTGAATAAAAACACCCTACATAAAACATAACCTAAATCTTAAACACCCTACATAAAACACATGGCCTGCATCTAAAACGCCCTACACAAAACACATGACCTGAAGACTATAAAAAGCCTTTCTTCAAACATCTGACCTGAAGATAAAACATCTTAACATAAGTTTTTGAGACTAAGTTTCCAATTATAACTAATCAAAAACTCGTTTTTCAAAAGTAAAGTTCTTTGGTAATTTCTGGTGCTAAATCTCAAGATCAGACTTTATCTCCAGGCCTGGACTTTAATTCTGATCACATGAACCTAACTCGGCTCAAATATAAACTTCTACACAGTATCACTGATTTAGCATTTAACTAGAAATTCCATCGTTAAGAAAATTACGAAATTCTGTTATTGCAACCAAACTCATAAGTAAGTTATCTAAGATCAAAATTTTGTTAACTTCGCGAGTCCAGTCGATTCCAACAATCAATTTTGAAACTATGGGGACCGTTTTATCATCTTCATACATACCGGTGTCCATATTTATCAGTGCATGTTGATTATAAATGCCTGTTATAGATCTAACGCCAATAATCTTGATAACAACGCTCGGACATGCCCACATCTAGCGTTATAAGGCATGCAGCTGGTACAAACCTAACTGCAGCTGCAGTGCATCATGCCAGTTTTGTAGATAATAATAATAATTGAAGAAAAAATACAATCTGAAGATGTGCCCGGTCAATCGAAGAATTAAACATGCAGGGGTAAGGGAAATATTTCAACTTGCTGTGTTACTGGAATGTTACTAACGCATAACCGCCCAGTATATGACGACGCTTACCGATTATACTCGCTTATAGGTCGAGTCAAACTGCAAACTGCACAGACCCAGATCTTCCGTCGCATAATACGTAGGCAGATCTGTGTCTATGCAGTTTGATAGGAGTAATCACTAGAACAAACAACAAAGACCCTGGTCTGCAGCCGCATTATAGTACAGAAGATTAGGATCTATGTTGTTTGCTGTTTGACTCGACTTATAATCGCGTACAGACGGTAGTGTACCTCAACAGTTTCACTCATCGACCTGGTTCAATAGTTGTCTTCTCAAGTGTTCCTGGCAATACATCTACAATCCACTTCCGGTCTATCAAGTCACTTCCGTTGTACAGTTAGACCTTTATTTCCTCTCATAACAAAGAAATAAAGAAACACATGAGAAGAAGTGACGTTAACAATAGCACCGCTGGGGATTAATGTTTCACGAGACTTCTCTTACAAGTAGTCAGCACTTTCAGAATGATAAATAAAAGTTCTTATTCGTTGTAATCCGTAAGTAATCAGAACATTTCCAACCCAATGATCTTCTTTGGAAAACAATTAAAACTATATCGCAAATACCAGAAAATTACCAATCAGAAAGATAAATCCGGTCACCAGAAAAAAATTACGATTCTTGCATCTGTGTGAAGTTGTTTTGCATGTGACTATGGTATAATGAGACACATTCCACAACATCTGTACATTTTTCAAACATCCTTTTCTCCATTTCATACCAAGAGAGCAATCAGATTTGAGACAGTTCAGAATTTCTATAGTTTCCTTTTCTTTTGAATATTGCATGCTTTTCTACCAAAGCGTTAGAACCTAAGCAATTCCACGTGATTTGTGCAAAGAAATAAAACATACATTCTTACTTTCTTACTCCAATCTTCTTTATATTAAGGCATTAAGGATGCTTTATTTGTTTTACGCAAACACAATAAGAATATAAAATAAATAAAAATAAGATGATTAGGATAAATGCAATAAACTGACAATGAACAGTGTAAAACTAGTTTCTAACTAGCCTAAGCGCTTTTGAATCTAAATGAGTCTTTTGCATAGGCAAATATAAAACACAGACAAAACATACAGTAAACACAAAAAAGATTCGAGGTTACAAAATTTTACACGACTTTTCAACAGGAATAAAAGCTTGAAAGTTTTGATGTTTCAACTAGATGGCTTCAATTTGATGCCGATGCTCTAAAATATTTAATATTGATCTAGAAATCGATGAGCCATATCATCTGTTCTATTTATGTAAATTTGCGTAACTGCGAATTATACCCCGGATATTTCATTGTTTTAGTAGTAATTATAGGTTACTGGGTGACTAATAAGCAAATTGAAAGACTTGTTTAAACGAAAATGTGCCGACTGCAAAAAGATAGCAAGTTTATTTGTTCGTGGATGTCTCCTTCTAGTCTTCTTGGTTTAAACCGCTTGGTTTCAATGTTCTAAGGCGGCGAATCCAGTAAGATTCGTTTTCTTTCCTGGTTTCGGAACTCAGTTGGGGCTGAGAGCAACTGCAATAAGTGTTCCACCACTGAATGTGTGGCCACGGGAAGAGAAATGTTTTGCAACTGGACTTCTGTACAATTTCTTTGTCATCCAATCAGATTTGTGAAGATTGATCTTTTTGTGTAACTTTTCAGTTTCTCCGACATACTGAAGGCTACAGCTCTTACATGTGATGAGATAAATTACATTCTCGGTTTTTCACGTTCTCTCTGGACCATGTATGTTCAGTTTTTCGCTAGTAGCTGTGCTAGAAAATGTCTTGGTCTCTATCATATGTTGACAGGTTTTGCACCTTTTAACGCCAGAGGGGCCAGATTTACAAGGTGGTCTTGGATAGTGATTGGCGTTAGCTTCGCCATGGCTAGGATGTTTTTGAGGCTTTTTATGGTCTCAGGTAGGCTACTACTGGCCATAGGACACAATTAATTTTACTATATATTATCTACATTTGCTTCTCAGTACTTAACTTTCCACTGTGTGACAATCAATACAAATCATATGTTAATCTAAAATACCTTCAAAGATGACTTCACGGTGAAATTCTTGTCAAAGGTTCACCTGCACTTTTTTGAAAGGCTTGACAGTAAACAAACCAACGTGCAATGGAACACAGATTTCACTTCCGGATCATCACCAAGGCCTTATAACTCACTGTGCACTGTCGCCGAAATACACACAGACAACCACACCATAAGCTCATATTCTCAAGAATAAACATTTACCTCTAAATCCCTGCCAAAAATGTACAAATAAAACTCTTCTATCATTTCCAAAATGAGAGAGGAAAAAATGTTCTAAAAATAGACTAGAACTACATTCGTGGGTACTGAACTGGAAGTAGTACTGAACTGGAAGTACTAATTGTGACCCGATGCCTACTGGTTTGTTTGGGAGGATTAACTTTAGTGTGCCACAAGATTCCACGATGGCCAGTGTTTTCGGATGATTTTACCTACTTTGGGGTTATCTAGATGGTAAGGTAGGATAAATGATATCCGATCAACCTTTTCAATCTCACTATATTTATGTAGGTCGTTACGGTTGGTTTGAGTTGCTCCGCTATCAGGTCTTTGTCTTAGCCTTGGTCAATCAAATTGTATATATATATATATATATATATATATA
Source organism: Megalonaias nervosa (assembly GCA_016617855.1). Lineage (NCBI taxonomy): Eukaryota > Metazoa > Mollusca > Bivalvia > Unionida > Unionidae > Megalonaias > Megalonaias nervosa. Next base: position 29,123 of record JAECUM010018862.1, read on the forward strand.
TATATATATATATATATATATATATATATATATACTATATATAGCATATATACATATATATATATATATATATATATATTAAAATTCGTTTACAAATATTTCAATAATTTAAAAAAAAATCGTTTAGTCAATCATACCTACCCTTGGGGCAAAAATAACTCCTAATACTAAAACTCTTTCAACATAAATATTTCACATTTGACACACAAAACAGACAGACATACAAGGAACCGATAAAATAATTATCCATCTCTACAATGTCCCCAGTGATAGACACGTAAGGTGTCTTTATTCTTTCATTGTAGTACAAACTGCAGTATGAAGGCTATGAGTACATTTCAGACGTAGTATATGAATGCTGTTAAGTATGTGGTGTATTGCAAGTAGTCCGATAAATCAACCCTCGAAAATCTGTATTGATACTGATGGACGATATGTGGATCTGATGTGACCTGTTCATTAAAATGTGCAATTTTGCTGCACGCAAATCTTTCCGGAACAAACCTGCGTACACTTTAGACACATACCGGTAACTGGTAACAGCCATATCAAGCGCGAAATTCAAAATGACCACAGGACAGATGGTTGTGCTATTCCAGGTGGATTTACAAGTCACCAAACATATTGATACGCTCCGGAAATATAATGTACATGTCACCAAAAGAACTCTACAGCCGACGGAAGCTGCACAGCCACAAGAAATACCGGTAAGTGTATAAAATATACACCGATGTGTGCAGCCAAATTTGAATGCAGATAATTGCAGCTTTTAATGAATAGGTGATATCAGCCCCTCACCCGAAAATCAACATCATCACGGGTGAAGGGCTGATTTATCGGCCTATATTGCAAGTTGCAGTATGAACACTGTGAGTACTAGAAGTATCACATGTGCTGTGAATGCTTTAAGTACGAGGTATATCACAAGTTGCAGTATGAACGCTGTGAGTGCTAGGAGTAGCACACACACAGTAAACAGTACTCGTATTTATATAAATATGGCATGATCATTACCATCTCTGAATATCATTCATGCTATTTTGTTGTATACACCGCATGCTCCAAAAATTGAACATAGTGGTTTCGTACATTACAAACTCTGCCCAGTAAATCAAATTATGATGTATATTAATGAATTATTATAATGTTGGGCACATTAAAAATTAGGCTTTTTCGTGTCTACATTTGAACTTAAAAGCCAAACGCAAAATGTCAACTCAGTTACCCTTATAATGCATGCAAGACTTATTTTTTCGCAACCTTTGATGCGTGCAAGAGAAGCTAATAAATTTAGGAGAAATCTTGTTTTCAGGTCATATCATTCTCGTAAACCTGCATACAATTTGTATCAACTCCTGGGAAATTCACACCGGGTACATGATAACCTATCTAGATAAATAATTTGATATATTATATAAGGTGAACTAAAAACGTGCTACTTACTGCTCATATCGCCCAATACAGGTCCATGAATGCAGTGGCGTCACTGGTGCGTGTGTGTGCGGAGGGTGCGGACCGCACCGGGTGACACCATCAGAGGGGGTGACACCAAAATGACTGTCTATAAAAAAAAATTAATTTTTGTGCAGGAAGGAGGTCCATGGGGGTGACACCATGAGTTACCGCCCATGACTGTCCATAAAATTTTTGAATTTTTGTGCAGGAAGTGGGTCCATGGGGGTGACACCATCAGTAACCGCACATGACTGTCTATAAAAGTTTTGAATTCTTTTGCAGGAAGGTGGTCCATGGGGGTGACACCATGAGTTACCGCACTGGGTAACACCAACCCTAATGAGGCCACTGCATGAATGTTACACCACATGGAAATTTTATAGACCTAAAAACGTAATCAAACAAGAAGCCTTCGACTGAATATCACCATGAAACCTCACGCAGGAATCTTCGGTCAAACCATACGAGAACATATTTCAGTACTTGATCAACGAAATATATTCAAATATGTGTAACATAATATTTGCGGCTTCCAAGGTATTTTCTCTCTGCTCTCAAAATACCTTATAATTTTAAAACGTGTATTTCCAAATGGGAAAACAAAAGAAGAAAAAAAACCAAAAGACAAAAGACCCCCCCCCCCAAACAACAAAACAAATTCAACCTTTAGAACCAAATAATTTCGATGTCATACAATTTTGAGACTGATTGGTCGGATTCTTCATGGCGATTCCAGCTATAATATATCGATGCAACATGAAAAATTCAAATATGACATTGTACACCTTTCTGAATATGAACATGGGCGTGCAATTTACGCTGAATAAACTGCAGTCGGGCAGGGAGAATTTTGGAACATCAGTCATTTGTTCGAATCTACATATGCCTATTGGAGAACTAAATTGATCACCATTTTCACAATTAAAGACTCTTCCTTCCATTCACCTACCCAACTCACCCATTCGTTACAGGCATCGAATTTTGAATGCAACTTGTATAAAATAAAGCCTCCAATAATCCAAGTGCAAGTGTACTACAAAGATCACGATCACAATATTCTTTCCAACGGTTAGTCCACCGAGCAATAATATTTTTGCAGCCCTTCAATCTCAAATGGAAACAATTACTCTGGATATATCTGTACCACTGAAATCGATTTCGAGTACTTACCTACTGTCAACTGTGGCTGTGGTGGTGACGGCCGTTTTATTTGCTATCCCAAGTCTAAGGTCGCAGTTCGTAAATTGGCCCCTGTCAAATTTCTTAACTTAAGGCTATGATGAGACTTTTTCAAGCTTTTATTGTTCAATAATAAAAGATATGGATACATTTGTAAATTAGGTGTTTCAGTGGCGCACTAAGAGTAAATGGCACCCGGGGCCAGTGGCGTAAATGGCGCTCCTTTCTACCAACTAGGGGGATCGGGGGAGCGCTGTGCGATCCCCAGAGGGGCCCGGGATGGAGCCCTGGTCGCCAACGATTTTCCTGCAATCTAATGCCATTGTCTGACTTTTCCTGACATGTAAATTCTATAATTCACAGCTGATTTGCGCTTTAATTCATTTGGCGCCCGGGGCAACCACCCCATCCCCCCCCCACGTTAGTACGCTACTGTTTTGGGTTTGTGTTGTTCTTGAAATTGATGTGAGGCAAGTAAACTTCCCATAGTTACTTCGCAGTAGGTATATAGTGAAAACCCATTAATCGGCAAGGAAGCAGAGCTAGCCACCAATAGCAGGAGACACGTGGGTTATGGGCAAGTAGAATGTCTCAAATCGCCCGCATGGCAAGCATTTTGAAATGCATCAAGCAGTTTAGTACACAATACTTTTAAGAACTGTCACCTAGGGAAATGACTTGCATTTGTACTGTGAGCATCACATTGATGTGAAAAATGACCTGATGACGTGAAGTACGTGTGTGTGTTGGATTTTTAACGAAGCGTTAACAGTTTTTCAGTGATATCGCTATGATGTCTGCAGTGTGACAGTTTATAGTGATGTCTAGCACTGGGGCATCATGCCTCAGAGATGTAGCATGATGTCCCACCCAGTCACATTATCCTGACACCAGGCCGACCAGTCCTAACACTAACCTCTTAATGCTGAGCGCCAAACGAGGTAGCTGCTAGTACCATATTTATAAGTGCATTGGTATTACTCGGCCGGGATTCGAACCTCCCGCATCTGAAGTGGACACTTTAACCACTAGGTCATCGGAGCGGTCCCTGTCGACGTGAAAAATGCAGGTTTGGGGGTACGATGCATAAACTTCTTTTGTCAATTCAAGTAAATATTAATCTTATGCTTTGTTTTGTTATTTAAAATGGACCTTTCTGGCTTCACTTGTGCATTTTATTTTGTTTAAATTAATTTTTATATTTGACAGGTGGATGCGGCATTTAATTTATACATAAAACTGTCCCTTGCATCCTTCATTTTTGGTGGCAGTAATCGTGGCCGACGGTAATATCAACGCTATATCAGTGCAAAGGTTTAGGTGATTCAGGGAAATACAATCTGACTAAATTCTAGGTTTAGAAGCAGCAGTTTTTGTTTGTTACCTTCTGATGCAACAATGACACTGTGTGGGTAAAAGAATTGTTGGTAAACAAAAAAAAAAAACAAAACAAACAAAACGTCATTTGCTCGGTATTAAATTCTCTATCTTTTCATATATCATTCTCAGACCCTTTATAATGTGTGCCATCGGTTAAAATCTCGAAATGATTGTTTCATTTCAACAAATTATGTACCTCTTCAAAACAAATAATGTTTTACTGCCGATCATGAAAGGTTTCTAATGACTGGTTATATAATCCTATAACATTATCATACGGTCCGCTTGTCCCGCGCAACTTGCTCTAATCGCAGCGTAAACATTATTGACAATGCTAATTGAAATGGTACAAAAGTGCATGAAGGAAATCTGACGTTTATGTCAATCCATTTGGAGCTCGCGTGCATTGTGCGCCAGATTATTTTGAAATGACATTTTAAATAAAATTGAAAAGAAAGAAGTAGACACCTACGATATTTTGTAAGGGGTATGCAACGAAAACCACGATACTTATGGAATTTCAGAATTAGGATTAATCTGAAGAGATTGAAACATCAAACGTAATACCAAACAAGTTTGGATCTAAGGCAGTGTTTGGTGCTATACATTGGGTAAAAACTAAATTCAAATTGCTATAGTTCATTAAACACGTTCGTGACGCATGAATTATTGATTGTGCAGCTTCATTCGTTAGGTAAAACTTGGACTAGGCCAACAACAATCTAGATGGTCTCAGCACACACATGATTAAACCCCGATGACTGCAGTGTACGGTGTGGCAGGATCTTTGATGATACCTTACAAACAGATTAGAAACAGATAAATGACCAGTATTCAAGGATGCCTTTTAGAAGACAAATGACCAGTATACAATGATGACTTTTAGAAATGGAAAAAGCATACACAGATACATTTATTGATGAAAGATTGTGTAAAGATACTCAGGGCTGGATTAAGGGGTGGGAGCAAAGGGGGCACGTGGCATAGCCCCTCCCCTATCCACGACATGGAGGCGTCTTGATTGCCGTGGAAAAAAATTACAGTGTTTAAATAAACCATATATAGGTCTAAACCGTCTAATACCTAGCCTAATATAGCTATACTAATTATACACATAAAGGACAGTTAAAGCACAGCTTTCAAGGTGTATTTGTAGAACTATACCCCTCCCCCAAATTTTTTAAGAGCCCTGGGCTTCCAAAGCCTTAATCCGACCCTGAAGTTACTAACCTTCATTAGAGTCCGATGTTTACTGGAATAAGGTTCAAAATCAGGTGTGACGGAATCATTTTGGTAAAGTTTTTAAAAACACTAAGGGCAAAGAAAATTAGACAAAGACATTTTTATCTGGTAGCTTTAAGTAGGGGAAAGAGGCAGTAGGCCTACCTAGTACCTGTGCAGATAGGATGTAAGCGAGAATTTAGAAGATCAGACAATGGAGAGAGAGAGAGAGAACCGCTACACGTACGAACTTTAAAATTAAACCTACAAGGCATATTTATAACTGAGTCTATACATACGACAGTATACATGAACTGCAGACTTTCTTAGTAATATAAATGAAAGCAAGATATTGGCACGGCTACAAAGCGGAAGATGCCTTGGACAGGCATTAAAGGATAAACACACAACAGAGCATACATGATGATCGTTGACGAAGTAACAAACATGACTTATATGTCAGCAATATATGAAAAGAAATAATAAATTATGGAATAAACTCTGGAATACAATGCCCAAGTAGGAGTAGAGAATAAAATTATATTATATTATATTATATTATATTATATTATATTATATTATATTATATTATATTATATCAACTCAGAGCTAATTTACAATAGTTCTTCTCTTGGCAGGTGCATGGAATGCGTGTCCAAGCGACAAAGTTTGCATATGGTAAACGCTTTGCTTTGTGTCTTCATAATATTGAAATGATTATGTTCGCCTTCGTGACATTATTGTATATTGTAACGACTATACCATTTTATTGCAACCTTAATAGTCTTAAATGGCATTGTATTAACGACTTCCGGATGCATGCGGTGTTGGCTAATTGGACCCAAAAGCCTATCAAGCAAATTAACTGAAATAATAATTTGTCACGGTTTCTCTTCGGAAATGCCCTTAATTATGAGTTGACCTAGATATAAAATAAAGATAATGAACTTGGCAAATCAAATGTTGACTAGCTGCAAATTTGCTGCTGGTACCAATCAGGCTTATGTACATATATAGCCCTGATCACTAATAAAATCTAGACCCCGAAATGCCTTGGACTGGTCAAATCTGAATTTCGCAGATAAAATTATCCTTACAGTGAGGTTTGTACTTCTTCGTATCACAATATGCCATGCAACGTCAGTACTTACAAACCAGTTCGTATTTGGATTATTACTTGAAACAATCCTTTTTTTAAATAGACAATTCATGAATGGCAGAAAAAATTGTAAACAATTCTGTCAAAAAACACTAGCATGCAAATACTTATTTCAATTTACTTTTATGCAAAATGAATGCGAGATCTCTCAACGGACCTGATGTTAGAAACTTGATATAGTCGTGAGTTTGGGGAGATAATTTTTATACCTAATAAATAAATAAATAAATCAATCAATCAATCAGGCAGTCTATCTATCTATCTATCTATCTATCTATCTATCTATCTATCTATCTATCTATCTATCTATCTATCTATGCAATAGTTTGCCTGCGGTGACTTCTAATAGAATATAAAATTTGCGTTCATGAAAGGTCAAACAAACTCTTCCAACCAAAATTAAATATTCACCGCAAGACATAAAGTAAAATCTTCAAAGTACAAATCAACATTCTTCAGTCCTTAGGATCCAAAGAGGAATCCCCTCATACGATAAAGGCCAGAGTCTTTATTTGTTAAGGTTCCAAAGAGGAATTCCCATATACGAAAGGCTATTGTCTTGATTTTTTAAGGATCCATAGATGAATCCTCTCATACGAAAAGACTATACTCTTGATTTTTTAAGGATTCACAGATGAATCCCATCATACGAAAAAGGTTGTTGTCTTGATTTTTCAAGGATTCCCTAGAGGAATCGACTTATACGAGAAAGCTATAGTCCTGATTGGTTACGAAAAAGCTACTGATTTTAAAAGGATCCTACAAACGGTCCTCAGATTTCACGCACTCAGGCTCTCTTGCATTATCAATATATCCGATATGCATTTCACTACGAAGTAAGTATTAACAGTACCATGTTAGAAAAATGCGTTCATTCATTTGGTCATTCGTTTATCAGTAATTTCGCTTTTCGTTCGAAAATAAAGAAGGGAAGTAGTGGGCCTCTTAATTTAGAAGATGACAGTGAAAGTTTCGACATCAGTGACCAGAACTACATGGTATTTAAAGTAATAACCGATACATTCTCTCTACTTGATAAACCATTCGTGAATATTCCTGGCTAATGGAGACAGACATTACGTTACCTGATTGAGTCAATTTTTCTTATCAACAATTTGAAGTAACATCTCTCACAATGTCTCGCTTGTATAACGTTATCTGTTTCGTTATGGAGTATTATAGAATACATGTCCTTTTACTAAAAGTTGTACATCCTTCACCTGTTTTTAATGCACTTACAGGAATGTTTAATCCGTAAGACGAAGTACAGCTTACGGATGAGAAATTCTCATAAGTGCAGTTTATAAACTGTTACCCCGAAGAGTACAAACATGAAATACAATTTAATAGACTATATTCTATGACTATTGATTGTTCTAGTTCAACTTTGAACAAATGTGATAGATGTTTCAGTATCGAGCTAAGAAGATCTGAAGACATAATAAATAATAAATCCCAACATATATTTTCTGTATGGGATCCAAGCTTATATTTATTTACACCTGGTATTAACACGTATTAGAAACTAGGACGCTGGCTAGGTCTGCTTTGCATTTTGAATCATGATTTGTTTATTAAAGGATAATTGCTTCAAACAAGTATTGGAAAGTAGGACACAGACTAGTTCTGCTTCGTGTTTGAACGATGGTTTGTTTAAGACCAAGTTACATAGAACCCGTTAGCACTTTTGAGATCATACACGGATTCGTGTTTGCTGATCAAACAGTTTGTTTTATTTAAGTACTCATCGTTACTTGCTACCACTGAATTAGCCTCTTCAACGCAAAAAGGAAAATATACATCACGAAGAATAGCTTTTGATATGTGTATGATAAGAACTATTTTAATTCTGGCTAATATTGTTGGTAAAATTAAGCAATTTCCAGATCGGTCTGATGATCTCCAACATCTTTTTTGAAGTAGCAAGTTGAAGGGTAAGTCCCGTTTAAAATGTTTGGTTTTGCCAAAGGACACGCCAACGGAGTTAGCCAGGGCGGATTAAGTGGCATAATTCGAACCCGAATACAACTCATCGTGGGTCCAGCACGCTAACCACTGACCCACCAGGGCTACTGCTTCCATTTGTAGTTTCTTACATGTAGGAGAGCGTATCGGGCCGATTCTATTTCCACGGGCTAGCATGGGATCCAGCACAGTATCTAAACTTTCAGTGACTCAACTACTAATAGATGCAATACATGCGATAGCCCTAACGAAGGCATCTCACAGGGCAACTCACGACACAAACCCAGATGAAATCGGGACAAACAGTTTTCGTCTGTAAAAAGGGTCACTAAAGTTTTGTACTATTTTTTGTTTTGTTTTCATAAATGCCTATGATTTCTGAGTAATATGTTATGTTCTCGAATTTTCACCGTCTTAGTAGTTTTAGGTTAACTAATAACTTATTATCTTTCATCTACTTTGCAAAAGGGCTGAGCACAGTTTCCCATTCTTTTGTACTATATACAGAACTATCTCCACAGTACATTTATCAATTTAAACATAAGGTAAAAAGGTTAAATTTGTTAAAATTAACAATCTAAAACAACTCAAACTTTACCCATTCATAGCCCATCCCGTCACTCCCCTCTCCGAACAAAAATAAGCCTCTCCAAAATTTGAAAAACCACTGAAAAGTCAAATCTAGATTACTGAGTTATCCAAAAGCGTGCGTATTGGAAAAACATTCCAATAGAAAGTAACAAGTCGTCCAGTGTTAATATGTACACTTATATCTTTTCAGGAATCCTTTAAAGTCTTCATTACATCTTCCTACGTTATCTGGTGAAGCCTTGTTTAGGGTAATGCTGATCAGTTTTTGAAGAAAAATCATAAAATGAAAATATTAGGCTTATATTTTAGCCTGAACAACAAAACAAACACAAAACAAATAAAATGAAATGAGACACGTAGAAAGAAAATTAATAGCATTTTTTTGTGTGTTTGATATCTTAATGTCTCAATCCTGATAACACACAGTATGCATTGATTTGTGAATATTGGATTGGACGTTCACCGCTGTAAGAACAGTTACTCATATTGGAATCTATTAACTAACATGTTATAAAACTTACTAAAGAACAGTACTGACTAAGTATGAACAATTTCTATGTCTTAACCATCGTTTTACGTTTTACAAAATGTCTCGGTCTGATTTGTCGGAAGCTTAGTCCATAATGACTAATAGCGTCAATAAATTCTTCTTTTTTTTGGGACAAAACAACGTTCTTTGCAGGAGTTTAGAATTAAAGATGTATTTACAACTCTAAGTTCCAATCTGAAATCGAAAATAGCAACAAAGTGTCAAAATTTGTTCAGCGGTTTTAATTCCGTCGGCATGAATGTTGTGTTTCTTTCAGCTCTGAGAATTGGAAAATTTACGGTGACTTGCCCCTATGTTAGCACAGTTTTCCATAGTAACATAGTAAGAGCCAAACGAGATTGGTTTGCTCAGAATTTAACTTCATACTTGACAGGCTTTATAATGTTACAAAGCTTGAAAACCGATTGCGCACTACATTAACAGTCGTAAAGAAGCGAATGGATATAAATTCAGTTAATATCATTACAAATAATTATAAAATAATATCGAATCGGAAGTAATAAAGAACGATCTCTACTGTAACCATTGATTAGAATGTTGTCAAATCACGCATGATCGGTATATGAATACATAAGTAGTTCCTTTATGTTATTATTAACTAATAATTTATAACTTAATTTATAGCTTTCTGCGTCATTTGTCATTGTAACCAGTCTAAGTGCTTGTTAACGAATGATTCACAACAAACAGTTAATTATAATAATGTCTTCTCCATCAGAAGGGGTGTTTGGGTATCTCCAGAAATTTAGGTTTTGTTTCAAAATTTATTCCAAAAGTTTTATCTTTTGTGATTCATATTAATATTAACATTAGCAAACTGCACTCTACCAAAAAGATGTGTGCTATTTTATTAATTGTATTTCCTAGTTGAAAGGAGTTAGCTATGTTTGCATTAATTTTGTTTATAATGTTAATTGATGCTTCCAATTTGAAATAAAAAAAAAACGCTATTTAGATTTGACGAGAAAATGTTTTAAATCTTATTTAAGAAATAAAAGGTTTCTGAAAAAAGTCAGAACAATTGGTGCATGACAAATGACGTGCAAACTATAATAACTGAGGCGCCCAGAGTAACAGATACCTCTGCTACTGTTAGATCCGATTATTATATGTCCAATCAAAGATGATCTTCATTCTGGAATTATATCTGTTGGTACAAATGTAAGTGGTCAAAAACCTCCATTCTTGATTACTTGACGGTATTATGAATATACCAGCAGCTATGATAGAAAGAAGTATGGGTTTATAATAAAACGGATTGCCAAGAATTAATAATCTTATATCAGGTATAGACTGGAGAACTAATTTAGGAGTCTGTGGTGATGTAAATCATGCCGTTGCATTACATCGCGGTGTATTCAGTTTGCTAAAGAATGTATACCATTTCGGACAGTAACCGTTGGGATGAGGGACAAATGTTGGTATGGCAGCACAATTCGCAGAACAAGCAGGAAGCGCGACCGCATGAAAAAAGAAATCTATTAATATTAATAATCCAAGTCATTCTGAGAGAGAGAGAGAGAGAGAGAGAGAGAGAGAGAGAGAGAGAGAGAGAGAGAGAGACTTTATTATAATACGCGGATGTTTATGGGATGGTTGTTTGGCTGAAAATGTTTCCCAAAAATTAGAAAAATTCAATTAGAAGCAGAGAGAATTGTAACTGGGCTTACCAGAAGTGTCTCGTGTCATAAGATTTATAAAGAAACTGGTTGGTCTACCTTGGGAGAAAGACGAAAGTTTCATAAACTATGATATTGCATACGGAGTCTCTCCTTGTCTTGCTGACCTATTACCACCACCGGTTTGTGAGACAAACAGGTTTTACCTTAGAAATAGGAATAATTTTAACTGCATTAATGCCAGACTCGAAATAAGCAAAAACGCATTCCTATACTCTTCTATTCATGATTGGAACTCACTTCCAGATGCATTAAAAAGTAAAAGTAACCATTCCATCTTCAGAAGCAAATTAGTGACTAAGAAGACACAAGCGCCTACCCATTTTTCCTTGTAAACAGGATGTTAACCATTTCTCATACTAGAATTAGAAATCACTGAATTGATATACATACTGATTTATATTGGAACCATTTGAGAGATAATCCATTATGTGCGTATTGCCATGATATAGAAAGCACAAACCATTGCATATTTACTTGCAAAACTATATTGAACAGCGTAGAAAATTGGTTTAGAGTCTAAATCATCGCCATGTACCAGCGACTACAAATAATTTGTTATCCGATCATCTGACTTTACAGCTAACGTTAATAATCGTTTATTTGACTTGTTCCAAACATATATTAAAGATACGAAACACTTTACATAATTACGGAGTATTCACAATTTGATTTCTCTACTCAATCAATTACAGCTAATTTTCATTTTAATCAAGAAAGACATGATTTTCTCAATTTTTAGCGACATAATAAATTTTGGTGTGTGTACGAATGTCCAACTTCTGCCACGATCATTATTTGATTAATGTTTTAATCTCTCTCTCTCTCTCTCTCTCTCTCTCTCTCTCTCTCTCTCAACAAACTGCATTAATATTAATCTTGCATCTTTTCATGTAATTGTATGAAATCATATTAATTTACTGCCGCTATCCATTTAATGTCATATCGATTGCAGGAGAAGGGCTAAATCAAGATGCGAAAACTTGTAGCTTGATTCCACTTCTAAACATTTATGGCCATAACACACGTTTAAACCGCGACAAACCAACCAACAGTAACAACAACGGCGAACATGATGAGACAAAAACCAGTACAGTTTTATGCAGTGTCCGGTTTATCAAAGCTTAAATGTGTTAGGACGCATATTTGTCAACATCTAATGAAAATAGAATGAATGCCATTACATAACGAATTGACTGAATTGACGAAATGGCCCGACTTCTCAATCCGCAGTAACTAAGTATGAACCAACCGACTCACGGAAACTGCGTCATGCACACACTGCTTTACGTCTGGCTTTAGTAATTATGGCACGGGTAACCACGGCTTCCTCTTAGTTCAGTTGGGAGACGAACACCATTCACCCAATAGTAACAACAACAGAACAATTAGCCCTTTTCATCACCTCACCCATTCCTGATAGTTTCTCTCTCACCTAGTGGCCATTTCTTTCAATGTACATTATGTGTTGGCTCACACATGTACTGTAAAGTCTGGTTTTGAAGAGCATGTTAGTCCAGTTTTTAAAGCCTCGATACTGTAAGAATGATTCATTTCAAATCGATATATGTTTAATTTCTTACGATATACTTGATTTTTTTTGCTTTTAAAGTCAGCCCACTATCAAACTTAACCGTTCTTTAAAACCAAGGCATAACTGTACCTTCCACAACACATGAACGAATGTTCTAACAAAGATTACGCTCCTTTTCACAAAGGACAGGTTAACAGGCTGTACGTTTTTGGGACTTGCTATCGGTCAGAGTGTCACCTTCATACTCGTGTTTTAAACTTTGGAATCGCAAGAACTTTTGAAAATTATATACAGTTTGCATTCCATTATGGGTCGAGTGAAACTGCAAACAACAAAGATCCTGATCTCCCGTAGCATAATGCGTCAGCAGATCAGCGTTTATGCTGTTTGTTCTACTAATTACTCCTATCAAACTGCACAGCACCAGATTTGCCGTCGCATTATGGGCCTGCAGATTTGAGTTTGTGCAATTTGCAAATGGGCAAGTTCTTTAAGCGAGTAAAGACGGTTCCTTCTCTTCAAAGGTCGCGGGTTCGAATTTTATAATTGGATCAGCTGGGGTCGGTGGTGTGTCCTCAGGTAGGGCACTTGACTTCAGTTGCCTCCTTACTAAATAACCTACTTTTGTTGCTGTGCTGTAAAACACCAAATCAAAAACAATGTTTTTATTCAGACTGGGCTACATTAACATTGGTGAAACCGGTACAGTTTTAGTACATTCTGTGCTCAAAGTAATTTATGATTCTCATTGTTATGCACTTTTTGTACCATTGAACATAAACTAAGAATGAGACACTGAAAATGATTAATTAATCATACTTTTGTCGTCCAAGAATTCCGCAAACGTACAAACAATTTCGAATAAAGAGACAATGTGTTTAATGTCTCAAGACTGCATTCAACATTGTAACATGTTTGTCTTTGTTTAATGTATGCAGTCCGGCTAAGCCTAGCTTTAATATTACAATCACGCAGAATGCCATGGCTCATAATGGCGTGCCGTATTAATATTAAAATACGAATATACGATTTATCCTTATTAGACGGTATATATTCGTTTATGAACTGTGATTGGTTGAACACGTTTAAAATCAGACTATTGCAACAACAATACAAGTTTTGTTGTATGTAAATTCTGAACTGTACTCCAGAGAGAACCACATGACCAACGATGCCCTCAACGCTATTGAAAACCTCCCTCTTATGGCAGAACTGGACGAGAAACCTACTGCGGCAGAACTAAAGAAGGCCTTAGAGAAACTCCTCAGGTAACGCCCCAGGGAAGGATGGCATCTCAGCAGAAGTCATCAAGTTCGGCTTCAGCGTGCTGCTTACACACCTGCACGACCTCCTCTGCCAGTGCTGGGAAGATGGTGCAGTGTCTCAGGACATGAGAGACGCCAACATCGTAACCCTGTACAAGAACAAGGGCGACAGAAGCGACTGCAACAACTACAGGGGCATGTTCCTTCTCAGCATCGTGGGTAAAGTCTTTGCACACGTCATCCTGAACAGACTGCAGACGCTTGCTGACAGAGTGTATCCAGAGTCGCAGTGCGGGTTCCGCGCAGAGAGGTCCACAATCGACACTCCATCAGGCAACTGCAGGAGGAGTGCAAAGAACAACACAGACCCCTCTTCCTGGCCTTTATAGACCTCACCAAGGCGTTCGATCTGGTCAGCAGAGACGGACTCTTCACAACCCTGGCGAAGATTGGATGCCCTCCAAAGCTGCTAAGCATGGTCCAATCCTTCCACGACGACATGAAAGGCACAGTGCAGTACGATGGCTCAACGTCCGACCCCATTGAGATCCGCTGTGGAGTGAAACAAGGCTGCGTCCTTGCTCCCACGCTCTTCGGCATCTTCTTCGCTCTCCTGCTCAAGTACACCTTTGGGACGTCCACAGAAGGGATGTACCTGCACACGCGATCAGACGGCAGACTTTTCAACCTGGCACGACTGAAGGCAAAGAGCAAAGTGCGAGAAGCAACCATCAGGGACATGCTCTTTGCAGACGATGTTGCTGTAGCCACTCACACAGAAGTTGAGCTACAGCGCCTGATGGGCCGCTTTGCTAAAGCATGCGATGAGTTCGGGTTGACCATCAGCCTAAAGAAAACCAACGTGATGGCTCAGGACGCGGATCCCCCAAGCATCATCATCAACAACTACAAACTAGAGGTAATCAGTCAGTTCACATTCCTCGGCTCTGCCATCACCAACAACCTCTCGCTCGATGCTAAGCTGAACAAGCGGATTGGAAAGGTATCAACAAATCTCTCCAGGTTGTCGCAGAGAGAGTGGAACAACCACATGCTGACCCTGAACACTAAGATCTCCGTTTACCGCGCCTGTCTGCTAAGCACTCTCCTGTACGCCAGTGAAACCTGGACCCTGTACGCCTCACAGGAGAAAAGACTGAGTGCCTTTCACATGCGATGCCTCCGACGTATACTCGGAATCACCTGGAGCGATCGAGTGAAAAACAACGAGGTGTTTGAACGTGCCAAGATTCACAGCATGGTCACACTCCTCCGCCAACGTCGCATCAGATGGCTTGGCCATGTACGTCGGATGGATGACGGACGGATCCCCAAAGACCTTCTTTATTCGAAGCTTGCCTCTGGCATAAGATCGATCGGACGGCCACATCTCCGCTTCAAGGATGTCTGCAATTGCGACATGAAAGTCCTTGACATCGATGTCAACATCTGGGAAGAACTTGCTTTAGACAGGTCCAGCTGGCGACATGCTCTGATCACTGGTTTGAACGCCGGAGAGGCTTGCTCGCCGATGAAAAGCGGTCTCAGAGGAAGAAGAAGTAGCTCCAGCACACACCAGACTCAACCTTCAAGTGCAGCAAGGACTGTCACTCCCGTGTTGGGCTCCATAGCCACAGCAGACGCTGCACGACCACCAACCGGGACATCTCTCATGGGCGTACTTCCATCGTCTCTTGAGACTAACGGATGCCAACGTGTGTGTGTATGTAAATTCTGGATAGATATCATATATATTCGCTTATAAGACGAGTCCAAGTGCACACACACACACACACACACACACACACACACACGCGCTCGCGCGCGCGTGCACGCACGCAAACGTGTGGAAAAATATTTGTTCCTATTTAATATAAGTCTTTGGGAATCTATGATCAGAGAATTGTGTTTAGATATAATCTTGAAGAATTGTTTGTTAAATTATTCATTGGTATTATAAAGTGCTCATTGACATTTTTTACTAAAACAGTACTTTGGGATCATTGAGGACTCAAAGACATTCTGGATTATATCATTGTTATACATCAAGACATTTAACAGCTTTGGAATTCATTCGGAACATTCTTTACGTTAGGACCTGTGATAGGACATTTATAATTATTTGGAATTTAATTTACTTTATTTAGTGTAAGTGTCTTTTGAATTTTTACTTTGTATTCAAGGGAAATAAATTATTTATTTTAATTTTTCTCAAATTGTTTGTTTCACTTCCTTTCTGTTGCATAGTTTAAGGCCATATAGTCGTAACAAAAACAAAAAATAAAAACATATAATATTTCGAAAGAAAATCCCTGGCTCCGCTACCCCCAACTCCCGAAAATCAATTAATCATTCCTTTACGTGTTGCAAAATGTTACAATACTACGGTATCGTGCGATCTGTTGATTTAAACTCTGAAAAACAAAGAAAATTAAGACACAGATGAATTGATGGTGGGCGAATGTCAGAATCGATTTTGCTCGTCATATTTCTGTAAAGTAAATTGTCGTCGAGGGAGTCTTGTGTACACAGAGTGCCCTCGTTAACACCGCTAAAACATCTGCCATAAATCATTTTCCTACAAAGGCATTCCGAATGGAAGCTATCGATATGCCTATTGCCGTGCTCTCAACAGAAGGCGAGAAAATGATTTTGATATCGTTTAGAAATGGCGGCTGAACAAATATTGTCACCAAAACTTCTAAAAATGTTTCTGAAGTTTGATTTTTTTCAAAATACAAATACGCACCAGACTAAACATCACATACTAATTTCTGGAAAAAATAATCATATAAGTCACAAATAACAAAACAAGCTTGCTGATTGAAAAACAGATAACGGAACTGGAGGAATTCGTATTCTCCTCATCTAGGGAAGAGAAACGTTTTAAAATCGCTTAATTGGATGTGAAGGTTGTTGAATCTAACATGTTTACGCAGTCTGTTGTATGTGAGGCAATGTAACGCTCAGTCAGTGTGTTTGAGTGGAGGACGAAACTACGCACGAAATATACCTTCATAATGTACTTTGTGTAGTAAATTGAGTAGGAGATACATTAACAGAACGCCTGGCTCACGGAAATGCGTAAAATCATATGACAGACATCTATATACCCTGATGATTCATACCGATTTATTTTCTTGTCACTGACACGTTGACAATGTCGCATTTTATATCGCAGTAGGTTTCATGCAAGCAACATCTACTTACATGGTCTAAAGTTAAAGGCACTGTGAAAATATTCTAAAATTGGTTAGTTTGTATTTATAATTATAGCTATTAAACTGTTACTTGATTAGTTACAGAAAAAAAACACACCAAAACAACAACAACAACAACAAAAACAAACAAAATCAAAAACAAAATATAAAGACCCATAAAAATAAACAAACAAACAAACAAACAAAACCCTAAAAGAAACAAAGCAAACAAACGAAAAGAAATCACTTTGATTAACAACATTGTCGAAATACGTCTGTTTCAAATTAACCCAAACATAATACGTACCACTAAAACGTATTATACAAATGATGACGATGTTCTTGTGACTGTTCTAAAATTCATCCGGCTTGATCAATTTTTACCTGGGCTATCAGCTTTATATGTGATCACCTTTAGAGTCATAATATAGTGCAAAGCATTGAAACATCTGTTGACAGAACAGGTGTTTCATGTTTCCATATCGATTGCCACTGATGTAATTCAATCATGCTACCTTAAGAACGTTGATACAGGATCATTTCTAAGAGACATCTGAGACAATTTGCTTGAGTCATTGAGATCCTTTCTTTCTGAAATGTATTTGTTAAGATACTAAAAGAAAATAAATCGAGATTAAATGTAACTACACATTCGAAAAGCTTCTTCACATCAGTATGCACTAATATCTGGCATATAATGTTTTCGTTGAGATACCGTTAATTAATTAAAAAAACATCAGAGCAAAATGTGACAGTTTAGGACAGGAAGAATACACACTGTCTTAATAGAAATTGATTCTTCGAGAGACCAGGTTCAACAATGTCGGCAGCGTTACCTGTTTTAAAACAAGGGAGTCCCGATGGTTCTTTTAGCAGAACGTTGAACCCGTAATCCATGGGTCGCAGGTTCGTTACCTGTCCAAGCAGTGGCGTAGCTTGGGGAGGGAGGGGGGACAGTTGTCCCCGGGCGCCATGTGCCAGGGGCGCCAAAATGAGGAAAATACAGCTATTCGTTATCCCAGATGCACTCGAAGGGGGCACCAAGTTTATGTTTTGTCCCCGGGCGCTAAGTACCCTCGCTACGCCACTGTGTCCATGCCAGCCCCAGTAGGCTGCCTCGATGCGAAAGGCATCTGTCACCCATATCTTCAACACGATATAGTTTTTAATATGTTCAAAGTACCCTAAAGACCAACCAACCAACCAACCAACCAACCAACCAACTTAACGTGAACTAATATGGCTAGAAAGTAAATACCGTGATTAAGTTAGTACCTTTAATTAATTGCCTACTGTGTCATTCAGAGTGGGTGTTATGTCTGAGTTATGTCTACGATTTCTGACGTATTGCGCCAGTCATGAACATCTAAACTTTACCACATTTATTATTTCCATTAGTAATGTTGAAGTGTAATTCTGACATCAAACCGTTACTGTCAGTATATTTCTTCTCTCTTATCCGGAAAAACCAAAATTTTATTATGCTTTTATCTTTGGTATTTGAAAGAGTTGAATGAATTTAGCAGGTTTTGGATGTGACCTAGTGTGCTGTGTGACAAGTGCTACAGTATATTTTTCTGCCCACCAGTACTAAACTATGACTCTTGATGTTCAACTTGCATACACATTAGATTTCCTAATACATCTCATGTTGCGTCGTTTGAAGTACATACATTAAACAAAACTGTCACAAACGCGATTCGTTATCGAAAGGTCACTGAGAATAAATGCTCAGTCATTGTAGGAAATACATGCACACAGCACTCCTACACTATAAGCCCCTGTATCATAGTACGGGTTATAAGGAGATGATAGTCATAGATCTCATTTTATAAATAGAGTGTATATATATATATATATATATATATATATATATATATATATATATATATATATATATATATATATATATATAT
>JAECUM010018863.1:0-16267 GCA_016617855.1 Megalonaias nervosa
ACTCTAGCAGCAGTGATGTCGGAATCGGATCCAGTTTACATGACTTTGGTGCACACTTCATCACGATTGTACGTACTAAATCCATAGAGACAGGTTCAAATGCTGCTAACGGTTGCCGCTGAAATTCTGTATCGCAACTGTATGGTGACGACGAGTCAACTGAATTTCCAGAACATATATAACTTTGTCAGGTAAAAATAATAACACCTACGCGGAAATTCCAAAGAACATTCTAGAAATTACGTAATGGAAATTCCAAAGAACATTCTAGAAATTACGTAATGGAAATTCCAAAGAACATTCTAGAAATTACGTAATGGAAATTCCAAAAAGCATTCTAGAAAATTACGTAATGGAAATTCCGCGTAGGCGTTATAACGCTATAAAAGGCTGTCAGGATTTTTTTTCCGTGGTCATTCTGCAAGTGGATCTGTATGTGAGCAGGTAAGTGAAACATTTGTTTGAGATTATTTTATTTCTAAAGTTTAGACAAAATTTCATATCCTATCATCATCATATTTTTTGATAATCTTTTTCATACCTACTAACTCTCATTGGCAGAATATCTGTTAACATACTGTCAATAATACGAAACTCGCGTATTAAGTCGTCCATATCATATTTACACCTCGCAAATAAGATCGTATCTGATCAAGTAATTTTTTTATAAGTGATACTTGCTGTTTTACAAGGATTTTTTGGGTCTCAAGTCGAGGCTCAATTTTTTTTACACACTGTTGCAAGAGCAACACCAACACCAGATATTATTAATAAAAACGGATTTAACGATGCGCCACTTGAAATTACACCAGAGCCAGTCATTAGCAGTGGTAAATATGATATTACTCGAAGTATTCTACTGTAATAATTGTAACATTATTTTACACACCAGAGGTTTTTATGATAATATTTGTAATATTGCATTAGAGCGTCAACATCTTGTTTTGGAATTTCTTCTGAAATATGATTGAAATTGACAGTCTGTTTATTCATTATACAATATTTGCCTACATTTTTTACACAGTATTAAAAACTGTAACATTAACAATCGAATCAAGAAATTCACGAAACTTATTATTATTAGGAAGCTATAAAATCTCTGTACTTGTTATAAACATCTGACGAAGTATCCTCATCGTTCATCTGTCAATACCTCATTTTTCTTTAACCAAATGTAGAAATCAATCGTGTTTTCTACTTCACGTTCATATAAATCTGTTTTATTTACCAAATTACCGTATTCTCTTTCTGTTTCATCAATAAACCCATGTACCAAACTTACTTGATCCAACGTAAAATTTTGAGAACGAGATAGTGTCTGATAATTGGGTATGCGACTATGAAATTTATTAACATTAATTTTGTCACGACTATCATAAGGCATTTCGAGGGTTGAAACACACGCTTACTTTGGAACGGGCAGACCAAAATAATTGTCTTATTCGAGTTGGTGGAGCTGACCACAAATTTGTGATTACGAAATTAGCACTGTGGATGCCTCGAAATTGTTCCATCGATCGCTAGGTTAGCAGAACTTAACACAACTTTACAGGCTTTTACAAAAAAGATTTATTTTCTTCAGCATAAAATATATAAAACAAATGTTCCTAACGCAATCGATTACACCTGGCGTATTACAGCTACTTCGAGCGAACAATTGCCAAGGTATGTATTCGTTGTCTTTCAAGAAACAGCACAACTTGGTAGCCAACTACAAAATAACTCTGTTTTTGATAACGCTGACGTTAGGAGAATATTTGTTAGAATAAACTCTAAACAATACCCGGAACGAGCGATCGAATGTAATTTTACAGCAGACGCTGGTAAAAATATTACTAGAGCGTATATGTACCTGATGGAAGCGATGCAAAAATATCAGGACACTGACAGCGGATCACAGATTAATATTGAAGAATTTCGTATGCTTCATCCTATCTTTTTCTTTAACGTATCAAAACACTCTGATTGAATGATTAATTCAATCGCGGAAGTAGAAGTAACTTGGACGCTTGGAGGAGTTCCAGGGGCTCCTTTAAACGTATTTGCGCTTGTGTCTAGCGATAGATTCTTGACGATTGACTATAAAAGGTAGGATGACTGTCCAAGTTTAATCTAACAACCAAGTACAAAATGAAAATTGAATACACAACCAAAGAAATATACCTAACGCCCGGCCAAATTAAAAAATTATCAGCGGCGGTTGCTAAACGTATTTCTGTCTATGTAATGATTATGTCTCCGGAGACTGACAGCGCCACCACAGTGAAAGTAATGTTAACTCAACAGCAAATTAATAAACTCGATCAGGGAAAACCTTTTGTTCTCAAACTATCCGTTGCGCAAATAACAGCGATGGCAAAACACGGCGGATTTTTTGGACCAGAACCTTCTCTAATAGCTAGCTCAATACCAAAGATTCTACCTGTACTAGGAACACTTGGACTAGCAGCAGCGTCCGGGGTAGTATCTGGAGGATATTTGGCGATGGAATCAAACAAATTTATCGTTAGATTTATATTACAATAAATAATATAATGCCAGCTAAAAAGAAAGCACAAGCGACAAAATCTAAAAAATCAAGATCGTCAATAACTAAAGAAAAGAAGTTGACAAAGAAAACAACGATTTTATCGCCAGGGGAAACAACAACAATAAAATGCCAGCAACACCAAGGAAAACAACGGCGAAGGGAAACAAAACAAGGAGGAATTATTCCTTTCGCTCCACTTTTAGCAGGGCTAGCAGGCAGTCTAATTCCAAATCTGTTACGGATAGGACGTGGAATGACTCTACCAGGCACCAGGCGCCGTTGACAACGCCTGTCGCGTTGAGTAATTTTGACATAATTGAAAAATTGAATGACATTGTTGGATTTCGTGGAGTTTATTCTAAAGACGAATTAGATAATGTACCAGCAGGTGGTTTGTGTATTGTAAACATACAAAATTTCAATGATGGATCCGGCACTCACTGGGTTGCTGTCTACGATAATAATTATTTTGATTCGTTCGGACTTCCTCCGAGAGATCTTATAAAAAAAATATATTTTTAAAAAATTTAAAAAAATAAATTGCTCGTCTAATCAACTACAACCGGTTGGAACATCTGCTTGTGGTTATTATTGCATTATGTTCATTCGACAGATGTCCCAATCCCCTGGAGTTATCAGGGGATCGGATTCCGATTTTTTAAAGTTTATTTTACAATTTGACGAGGACCCGCCTCAAGCAAATGATGAAATTGCAGTTAATTTTATCTAAACTAAGGAACATGTCGACATACTGTCTCAAATGTAAAACTAAAACAACGAATAAGGATGAGACAACGAAGAAAACAAAAAATAATAGAACGATGTCAAAAAGCATCTGCTTTGTTTGTGGTAGAACAAAAAGTATGTTTTTAAAGAAATTATCCGGAGTTGGAACGTGTGACAAGGTTATTTTAGTAGATGATTAATTGACAAAGGTAAATATATTTTGCTGACATATATTTTGTCGACAATTAAAAAATAAAATGAAATGTAATTGTGATTGTAATAAAAATCTTTGTGTCGAACAAGATAAAATTATTACGTACTGTCAATCATGCAATCGCCGTGAGGTAATTGTCAGCGGTAATGACATCCACAAATTTATTGGAAAATTACCAAAACCAAAAACAGGTTGGACATTGCCTGGCCATAAATACACTGGGCCGTACAATCCACTAGACAAACAGTTAGATGAAAACGATAATCCATTTCCAGGACAAGAGCCTTATAATCAAGTTGATGCAATAGCAATGCGTCATGATATTTGTTCTCGTGATATAGAACGTCCTGATAACGTTCGTGCAGAGAGCTCAAAATCAGACTTTGATAAAGTAATGCCAGATGAACTACGTGATATGGCGCCTACAAAATATGCGAGAACAATTCGATAGAAGATTAGTTCAAACAATCACAGAAACAAAATATAAGTTAGGTCTTGGAAAAGAATTATACGATGATCTTGCAGCCGAATTACATAAACCTAACCCAAAAAAAAAAAAAAAAAATTCCGCGACGTAAAGTTGTCGCAAATGCCGTTGACGATATAGTTGATGTGTCAAATCTTGTCTAGTTTAACGTTGGCGCTGATGGCGCTCCAAAGAAATATCTTTTTAACGTTGTAGATATTTTTAGTAAATACGCGTTTAGTGTACCCGTTTCAGATAAAACAGGAACATCGATAACTGATGCACTAAAACATAATGACAAGTACAGGAAGAAAGCCAAACAGAATCTGGACCGATCATGGAGGGGAGTTTTTTAATAAAAAATTTGAGCAATTTTTGGAGCAAAATAACATTAAAAAATATGTTACTGGAAATGAAGGTAAGAGCGTTATAGTCGAGCAATTTAATCGTACACTAAACGAGCTGATACATAAACATTTGACAGCTAAAAATACAAATAAATATATTGACGATCTACAGCAGATTGTTGATAATTATAATAACACAAAGCACAGATCCCTTTCCGCCTCGACAGAATCGAGGGGCGGATAGAAAATATCACCAAATGAAGCAATTAAAAATCCGATTCTTGCAAATGAAAACATGTACCGCAGACATAAATTTAAAGTTGGTGATCAAGTTAGAATTTCTCTGACAAAAAAACATTTGAAAAAGGATTTACTCGTAACTAGAGGGAAGAAGTATTTGTTGTTGATAAAGTTTTATTGACAATACCTGTAACATATGCGCTAAAGAATTTATAACTGGTAGTTTTTACGAGCAGGAACTACAGAAAACTAAGCAAGATATATTTGTTATTGAAAAAGTTATTAGGAAGAAAGGTAATAAAAGCCTTGTCAAGTGGCGCGGGTACAGAGACAAATTTAACAGCTGGATTCCAACTAAATCTATACTGAAATAATATATTATAAATTTCCTCGTACTTACGCTTGACAGATTTACATTTTACAGGTTTACATAACGATATTAGATAATTGTCTGCGATTGTCAGAGATCATCATAAGGTTAAAAATCTTGACAAATATAAAGTCTAATTTTATATTTTTCTGTCGGTCTGGAATTTTAATGCTTAAAAAGGGTTTTATCAGCCGCCAAAAGGACTGATTTTCATCTGCTGTAAAATTAATTTCCAAAATTTTCTTTATGATACGATACTTAACATCATATCGTCCAGTTGTCGGTCTGCTATAATTTTTGTTAATCAACTACACCTATGATCTCGTTTTGTTCGTCGTCGTCGTTAAGTAGAATGTGATCCTTTGTGTAGCCAACAGACTCACATTTTTTTTATATTGCCAACGAAGAAATCTCTTGAGACAGCATATCCTACTGTAAAATTATCATCAGCGTAAATATCAGCAAGTCGTTTCATCAAGTCCATATTATAATACATTTTTATCTAATTTATTATTATAAATGACTAACGAGATAAAATATCATCAGAAAGTTGATATATTAAATTACGGAGAATTAGCCGAAGCAGTTCGAAAATGTTTGTCTGGGTATAGTTCATACTCCTCAACGTTATTGTTATGCAAGGCGATTTTAATAAGATTCTGCTAACAGCAGCAGAAAAAAAATAAACTTAATGAAAGTGCATTTATAACACTGAAATTTAATAAAGATGATGCTAATGCGTTTGCTCACAATTGCTTAACTAAACATGAGCTAGAAAATATAATTAATCGTCGTATTTAAAAATAATTCTATCACAGGTTGATTGTGATGTTGCTGATCTTGTTATTCCGTCTGCAACTCTTTTAACTGTTCAAGAATTAATTTTAAAATGTTTCGCAGCAGCTGTTATTGAAGGAAATTTAAGTTCTTCGTCCGTCTCAAGATTAAATGAAACAATCGGTTTTACCGGACATCTAAAATTGATACTACCACCTCGTCCTCGTTTTGTATTTTCTATTGGCGTGACAAGATCGAGATTTTCT
Source organism: Megalonaias nervosa (assembly GCA_016617855.1). Taxonomy (NCBI): domain Eukaryota; kingdom Metazoa; phylum Mollusca; class Bivalvia; order Unionida; family Unionidae; genus Megalonaias; species Megalonaias nervosa. The sequence goes on from JAECUM010018863.1 coordinate 5,937, forward strand.
AGACAATTATCTGTTTTAACACTGTTGACGTGGTCTATCACTAAACCATCAGATTTAAGTCCGTTAAACGTTTCGTAAACAAAATCATGTGATTGATAATCAACAAAATCTGTTAGTGTTCCCCAGACACTTATTCTAAGATAACCGTCCTTCTGTATTTCTCCTAATACTGTTTTCGTTCGGATACTTCGGATAATTCCTCGATCATTAGCCTCATATAAATCAAACACGGGATGATGTTGAAATTCGTTTTGCAATGACAAATTTTCAATGTTGTCGTCGGTGATTGCACCATTAACATGATACACTCGTTGTCCTTCTGGAATTTCATCGCAAAATAATGTATAAATAAAATCTTTTTTTAACATTTCAACTCTCTCGGCATTATCACCTTTTACGCTAATCTTATAACCCGCCGGTATTAATTTGCCAAATGGTTGTCCGTATTCGACGTGAATCACCGACCCTAACATATTTATCGCGTACAAGTTGTACATGGAGTGAACGAAATAATACTCTTGCTCGTTTGCGCTTGTCATATACCATAAGCATTTTATATCTCTAATTGGTTTTTTCAACTAGCGCATTCGCATTGTGCGGTGAGATATCGATCGAATAATCAATTAAATATATAAAATGTTATATATAACAATGTTGAAATTGCGAGATATATCCAAAAAGAGCCTTATAGGAGAACCTACAAAAATAGCTACCGCTTTTGCAGGATTTGATAACAGTTATAAATTTGATAATCAAAATATTTTAGCAAATTTTAACTCTACAAATTTGTTTCATCTCTTACATCCGACTGTAACGCGAGAACTTACAGTACATAAAAGTATCAAACTAATAGTATAGTATCATGTTATTTTATCAAAGTTACCTGCACTTCAAAAAGATATACTCGATAATACAGATTTTAGCAAGGAGATTGCCGAACCATATTTAACAGCTAAATCACGAAAAATATTAGCTGGAACAAATATTTCATCAGTCGCCGATTAAATACATCAGGAAATAAATAAAAACATTGGAGGAATTTACTGCATCAGGAAAAGGTTGGAAATTTGAAATGATAAAAGAAGTTTTATTCCACACAGCGAGATATAACGTACTTCGCCGTAGTTCTTACGTTGATCTCCCTCAAAAAATTAAAAACAAAAATTTTTTATAAACGTATAGAACTCTGATAACAAATGTTTCCAGTCGGTTATTCTTTCTGCGATGTTTCCAGCAGGAAAAAAAATGCTGATCGCGTTGGCAAGTACATTAGTCACGTATCAAAATTAAATTTTAATGGCATTGACTTTCCAGTTGCAGAAAATCAAATACCAAAGTTTGAAAAGCAAAATAATATTTCAGTTAATATATTTGGTCTTGACGAGCGTGAAAATGTTTATCCGAGATATATCTCGGCATTTGCGACACTAAACACATTAAACTTGCTGTTTTATAAAGGACATTACGTTTGGATTAAAAACTTTAACGGCCTAGTTGGCAGATAATATAATAAAGATAAAAATAAGAAATATTTTTGGTTTCGTTGTTTACAAGGTTTTTCTAAAGATGAAAAACTGCAAGAGCATGTTAAATGCTGTGTTAATGTTCAAAAAATAACAATGCCAGGAGAAAAAGAAAAAGTGTTAAAATTTAAAAATTACAAGCATAAATTAAATATTCCGTTTGTTATTTACGCTGATTTCGAGTGTCTACGTGTCCCTGTGGCAGGCGCAGAAAATGATCCAAATAAATCAAGCACCAGAAAAATACAACAACATGTTCCCTGTGGAGCAGCTTATAAAGTAGTTTGTTGCGCTAATAATAATTTTTCAAGTCCAATAAAATTATACAGAGGTAAAAATCATGCCGTGTGGTTACTAAAAAAAATTAATAGACGATGTTAATAAAATTTTCAACAGATTATCTAAAACAGCTCCAATAAAAATAATATCCAAGCAACAACTTGATTTTAATGAGGCATTTAATTGTCATATCTGCGAGAAACCTCTCCCTGAACAAAGTTCAGGCGATAAAGTGCGCGATCACTGTCATCTTACCGGCCAATATCGTGGAGCAGCACATAATAATTGTAATTTGAAATTTCATGCGCCAGATTTTATTCTTGTTGTTTTTCATAATTTTCGTGGTTATGATAGTCTTATTATTGTCGAAGCATTTGGCAACGAGGAAATTAAATCTAAACTAAAATTAAATAATGTAATAAAATGTATTCCAAACAATTTTGAGAAATATATGTCAGTTACGCTTGGCAAATAAAGTTTCATCGACAGTCTGCAATGTATGGCAGTACCATTAGACGAGCTTGTAGAAGGTTGTAGCAGTTTCAATAATTTAAAAAGTTGCTTTGGTGAAGACTACGTCGTTCTGACAAAAAAGGTGTCTTTCCGTATGAGTATCTCGACGACTGGAGCAGATTTGATGAAACTTCTCTGCCCGACAAAGATAAATTTTACTCTAAGTTAAAAAATGAAAATAATACAGATGACGATTACAAATATGTACAAGAAACTTGGAATAAATTTGGTTGTAAGACACTTGGTGATTATCATGATTTATATTTGAAAACAGACGTTTTATTACTAACAGATGTTTTCGAGAATTTTCGTAAAGTTAGTCATGAAAATTATGGATTAGACCCATGTTGGTATTATTCTGCGCCAGGATTATCATGGGATGCTCTGTTAAAAACAAGCAGGATAGAATTGGATCTCTTAACTGATGTTGATATGTTTAATTTTATTGAAAAAAGAATTCGCGGCGGAATTAGCGTTATAACCAAAAAGTAACAACAAACACTTAAAAAACCACGATAAAAATTTACCGTCAAATTATATTATTTATCTGGTCTCTAATAATGTATATGGTTATGCATTGTCAGAACCAATGCCGTTTGTTGGATTTCATTGGATAACTCCAGATCAATTTCTTAAAAAAAAACTGAGAAAAATCTCCCAGAAAATGTCAGCTATTTTGTTGAAATTGATCTTGATTATCCTAGTTCGCTACATGATCTACATAACGACTATCCGTTTTGTGCAGAGTCAATGATGATCGATTATAGTTTATTATCGCCTGAACAACAGGCAATGACAACAGCAAAAAATTCAATTGCTAATAAGCTAGTTCCAAATTTGTTAAATAAAAGAAATTACGTGATACATTACAAAAATTTAAAAGAAGCAGTAGATGCTGGACTAATTCTGAGAAAAATTCGTCGCGTGTTAAAATTTAATCAATCACGGTGGATGGCAGATTATATTGATTTAAATACCAAACGTCGTGCTACTGCTAAGACCGACTTTGAGAAAAAAAAAACTTTTTTCAAGTTGATGAACAATTCCGTGTTCGGTAAGACTATGGCAAATATCAGAAAGCGAGTCAATATTGAAATTGTAAATGATGTAAATCGCAGAAATAAATTAGTTAACGATGACGGTTTTGTCAGTATGAAAATCTTTAATGAAAATTTTGTTGCAATACAGCGACGAAAAAACAAATTTAAAGTTAAATAAACCAATTTATGTTGGTGCAGCTGTACTTGACATATCAAAATGGCTAACGTACGACTTTCCCTATAATTTTACCAAAAAAGCAGTGGCCAGATTCGGAGTTGCTATTTACTGATACGGACTCACTTGTTTATAACATAAAATGTGAGGATGTTTGTCAAGATATTTATAACAATAACAATTTATTTGATTTATCGGATTATCCAAAAAGTAGTGGATTTCATGATGATGCAAATAAAAAAGTCATCGGCAAGATGAAAGATGAATTTATGTTTGCGCCAGTTAGGGAATTTGTTGGATTAAGAAGTAAAATGTACGCCGTAATTTTGGATGACAATAAACTGACAAAAAAGCAAAGGTATTCCTCGCGGATATGTAAAAAGTGTATGAAATTTGATGACTTTAAAGCAGCACTAAACACCTGCACTAATTATATTAAAACAAATGTTATCAGAACAAATCATCACAAACTTAAAACAGATACAATTATAAAACGTGGACTAAATAATTTTGATGATAAGAGATATTGTGTTGATGGCTTAAACACATTAACTATTGGACACTATGCCAGTACCAGAGGTAATATATTCAATATCATCTTTAATTACTTTTGTCTAAACTTTAGAAATAATGTTCGAAAATTTAACGTTAGCCGATGGAGTTAGTATCAAAATTAATAAAATAATGGTTAATGGTCAGCAATTATCCGTTGAATTTAATGATGAAATTTCAGGTATTTGATTTAGTAAATTTGATAGAATGAAACTCTCGCTTATTAAATCAGATAACAGAAAATATTTTGATTATCTTGAAAAGTTGAGAGATGAGTTTATGCTGAAATACGATAATCTTCATGATCCGATCAGTCAAGAAAAATACACGAAAATTAATATTGACCTAAACCGGTCGAAGGCTTTTGCAAAAGGTTGTAAGTATTTTGTCAACAGGGTAGCAATGTGAGAGGTATTTGAATGTCATCGAAAAGTAAGCTGAAAAATTAAATTTTATTTTTATGAACACGATAATGATTTATTTCTGATAGCTACTGTTGATGTTTTAATAATTGGTGATGAAATTCTTTAAAAAAAATAAGAAAGGACGTACCTGCTCACATACATATCCACTTGCAGAATGACCACGGAAAAAAAAAATCCTGACAGCCTTTAATAGCGTTATAACGCCTACGCGGAATTTCAATTACGTATTTTTCCAGAATGTTCTTTGGAATTTCCATTACGTAATTTCTAGAATGTTCTTTGTAATTTCCGCGTAGGTGTTATTATCTTTACCTGACAAAGTTATATATGTTAATAAAAACCTTGTTTTCTATTACTACTATACTATCATACTATAAAAGAGACAAGGTAAGGAACTTCCAAAAACTTTGTTCCTCGCTTGAAACTCGTGTGTCAGCACCGAAGTTACTAAGGATGATGATCTTGCCTGCTTTTGACACTTCTGCGATGAGAGACTCTAGGTTTTCATAAAATTTGTCCTTGATTTCATCTGGGTTCGTCATGATGGGTGCTGATGATAACTGCATGTATATTTCCATGCAGTGAATGTCTCATTTGCATGTCTGTAATTCAAGTCTTTGGATGATTTGTGAGCTTGCTTGCTACCAGTGATTACATAGCAAACCAACACCAGCTTCACGTCGCTCGCCTTTACTTTGGCTACTCCCGCAAGTTGTAACTGGCCCTACTTCAACGAGTTGTTTTTTTTTATTTTTTTTTTTATTTTTAGAGAGGCTAGTTTCGCTCAGGTTCGCGATCTGGCTGTTGAATCTGTCCAGATTTATTTGCCATGTATCATAGAAAAAGGACTTGTTTTCAACGTAAACTGTTCGTAGAAGGAAAGTTCAAGAGCTGAATACTATAATTACTCTCTTCATTCTAAGCCATGAGCACACGGAATACCATGGCTGTGTTTACAATGTTTTTATGTGTCAGCTAATTTTAAAAAAATAGTTTTAAAAACTTACTTCAAATCGGAAACCGTTTTCTTAAAAATTATTTACAGAGGTACGATTTTGACTCTATTTTTTCATAAGCAACGTTGTTTGAAAACGATGTTGCTAAAAGGAATACTGTCAATACACAGATATTTATCTCGGCTGGTTTTCTTGTCTGAGCGTCTTTGAATTTTTCAATCTGAGTTTAAAAGGTAAAGCAGAAAATCCCAAAGGAATCCATATATCTGAGAGGACCTTTGATTTGTGAAATGACCAATTAAAATAATATTGTTTTGAAAAATGTTAATTGGTATCAGATTGTGATTAGATTTAAAGACGTGTAAGCAGTTAAATACAAGACAAGTCATACAGCATGTGCTTCAGAAGGCACATTGTTTTGAATTTTGTTATTATGACTTTTAATTATCGGTATTAAACTGTGGTTTAATACAAAATATTTTGCATTTTTAATTTGCAAATTAAGGACATTTTTGTTCATACTGATTCTGTCATTCAGATCTATCAATGTAAAATTTTATTTTATACCATTGCCTATTATCTTATCTTCTTGAAAGAATGTATGCAATTTTCTTGTCTCTATATGGAACCCACGAGTTACATGAAACCTCTCTGGTAGACCCGTATATATGAACTATATTTATTTTCGTAACTCAACACGCTTACAGGCCACTAAGCAAGATAGTATACTTCAAAAGCTATTAACCGATCAATGGTTGCATATATATTTTAGTAAAATGTGACAGCAAAGAACATGCAAGGATTTCAGTTGAAGTAGTATACATTTATTTTCTAGTAAAATACACAAAAAGTAATCCCTTTATTAAGCCAACATGAAACACATTCAGAACATATATGCCAGATAAAATACATACAGATGCATTCTTAAAATTCTGAAAAATAGTAAATTGTACCATGGTATTATTCATGGATAATTGCTTGTTACTCATTTGACATATAAGTCATCTGGAACTCTGATGAATACAAAAAGAAAAATAACATGGAAATAGCATACCTTTATACCTGACATGCTCAGGTTCTTGCTTTCGAGTACCAAAAAATAAAGAAATTTAAGCTTTGTTTGATTAAGAAATTTGTATGTAAATCATCGAAATGTATACATTGTAAAAATTTTAATTACTTTGTGCAACAGACCAATATCTTTTGATATATAAATAGTTTTAACTTAATTAAGTGCTCATACCCTGAGGTTTTTGTTTTATAGAAGCTACTTCAGTCAGCAGGGAACAGAGCAAAGCAAAAACAACAATAAGAACAACAACAACAAAAACCCCCTAAACAAACAAACAAACAAAGAACACGATAAGTAAGGTACACTTCACCATAATTTATTAAAAAATAATCGATATATTTTGTGAAAGGAAACAAAATGTAAATTGTATGCTTTTATCATTTCAATGAAAGAATCCAACAAACAATGACAAAATGGTCGAATTTTAATGTGACCCTACAATTATCTTGTTTCACTGATTACGGCATGTTTATTTCCAACAGTTAGTGACAATCGGCAATATACTTGTATTTCCAACAATTAGGAGCAATCGGCAATACGTGTGCATTTCGAACAGTAATTGGCAATCGGCATTACACGTGAATTTCTAACAGTGGCAATCGGCAATACATGTGCATTTCCAAGTTAATGATAATCGACAACACACGTTTATTGCCAACAGTCAGTGGCAACCGGCTGTAGTAATATCTCTAGATAATTTTTTAACTTTGTCCCCTATGTATGAGAAGTCGTGCATATGAAAATATTTTGAGATAGGAAAGGTTTACAATGGATTTAAATAAGCATAATTTCACGTGCTTGATAAGTGATATGGTTAATGTAACAGTAATATTTTAACCTAAATGACACGTTCACAGTATTGCCAATTCATTATTAAATACGGTTAGTCAAATAAAAATTTTGTCTTCGATCAGGTTGATCTTATTTACTGTCATTTGTGATGCAGTTTAAGCTCAGTGACGAAGCTTTTCGGAATCAAATGATCTAATTCTGACTCTATGGTTGTATTTCCATATCGCACATTATTGCAGATATTGGATTCTATTAACTCTCTCTCTCTCTCTCTCTCTCTCTCTCTCTCTCTCTCTCTCTCTCTCTCTCTCTCTCTCAATCGACATTTTTTATACATACATACATACATACATACCCTAAATTGTAGTTTGTTGCGTTATGATTTAATTTAATTAGATGTGATATTATCGATAATCCTTCCTGTCCTTGTGGATTTTCAATAGAAAATGATCATCACTTTCATTTTGAATGAAGACTATAAAGTGCAGAAATAGGCTTTATCGCAGATTTATCAGTAATCAAAATGACATTTACACTGTTTACACTTTTATTTGGCAATAAACTTTATACAGCAGGGAAAAACACTTTGCTACAAAAGGAAATGCAGAAATTGTTTATAAACACAATAACTTCATCAATATACGACTACTTTTTCTCTCATTATGTCTATAGTTAACATTTTAATTACCGGACCACGCCAAACGCATTCCCTCCGCCCATACCCTTCCATCATCCCCCTCATTTCAATACTTGTATGTACCTTATCTGTTTTGTTACAAATCTTGCCTGCATTCAACAAAGACATGGCTTGAAGTATACTGGAATTTCAAACATGAATGATTTCGAATGCTAGACGATATTAATCTTTTGTGAGGATAAACAATAACAATAAATGAATGCACACTGAGAGAATGGATAACAAATACACTATATCTCAGATGGCGATGATGATGATGATAGTAAACTCAAAATGTAATTATGTTGTGCTGATTATGATGTCGACTCTCCCTTCAATACTTTCGAAACGTCGTTGTCATGTTACTGTCCGTTATATCTATTGTTGACCTCGTGGGATTTCTGGATGTAACGCGCAGTAACGGCCTTAGCAAACGCGGGGCCCGATTTAGATCCTATTGGCGGGGGCCCCTGGATTTACGCGCGGGGCACCCTGTGAATAACGGCATTTGGAAATAAACTTTTAACCAAATTTTATATGATACTGAACTTTAAAGTTTCTTATATCGCTTTAAAATTACTTTCTCTCTATAGACATATTTTTTAAAATTACTAACGCGCGAGGCCCCTGTAAGCGCGGGGCCCGATTGGGCCAAATCGGTCTACTCGGCTTATGGCAAACTCTGGTAACGCGATGACGTCACGACATCTTTTTCTAAAGCGCACATAGGGTGTTCCTCTTGCAACAACGACTAAACAAAAACTGCATGACCAGACTAGGTTAGACAACAGGATTTATAAAAATCGTAGTGAATTACATTATATACGATATTATTATATATTCATCATTTTTTCTCCGTTAACTTTACATTGTGAGAATCGTTCAGTATTTTGCTATACTGAACACCTTAATACTGCTCGACACGCGCGTCTAAAAATAGTATGGTATAAGAGGAACTACTTTGTAAACAAAATTGTAGACTCATGTAGTAGAGGCTTAAGGTTTTAGTTTATTAAATTTGTTTGTGGATGAACTAAAATAAAAGCTGTTTCATCTATTTGAAAGTAGAGACGATAAAGTGAACAATGTGGACTAATTTACTGAGTGACAAATGAAACTTTCATTAATTAAACCTAAGGTAGGATAAGAAAATGAGTATATAATAAAAAGGTTACTGCATTTGTATGGGAAAATATGAACTCATTTTCTCGGATTAATACCTCACTCCCAAAGGTCGTCAAGTATAATCCGAAAAATATCTTGTTCACATTTTCCCACACAAATGCAATAACCTATAATAATTTTATGTTGATCAAAATTGTAATTCACACAAGAAGGCATACGAAGGCACACAAACTACGTTCAAAGCCAATTTTATACAGTCTTAATTCATGGAAAGGTTAAGAACTTTGGATGGTCTGCTTTATCTCAATTTCAACTCGAAATGTGTCCATATGCCACGGATGACACTGCCAGTATCATTCAATTCAAGAGCACTGCTATAAACGAAACAGGGTAGACAAATCGATAAAGGTTTGCCAAAAAACAGTAAAATTCAAACAGTTACTTGAACTTGGCCTTCCTAAAATAAAGCCACATATCAAATCTGGTTTCAATCCATGGCGTTCTTGTAATGGAAACTGTATGGCAAGTTCAAAGTCAAACAGCAAGCCACAACTCCGGAAAAAGTTGGAAATCGAACTAGACCTAGATCTACATCATTGAAAACTTCATATTAAATTTGATTTCAATCCATTTAGTGTTTATATTTATGTAGCCGAGGTAGCTCTGTTGGTTGAGCGTCAAGCCCGTAATCCAAGGGTTGCGAATTTGATACCCTCTCAGGCCCGCCCGGGTCGGCTGCCTCGGTATGTCCTCGGAAAAGGCGCTTTGCTCGCATTTTCCCTGAATGATATAGCTATCAATATGTTAAAATGCCTTTAAGTTCAAGCAACAAAATTCAACAGTTATTGAGCGTAAACGAAATTAATGACTGACGTCACGGAACAGAACGTGATGGGACTGTCTGACTACCTGGCTAACACTATATGCTTCCTCTATAGTTACACCGCTTGCATAAAATACACGAGATTCGTAAAAAGGACAGTTAGCGACACAATGTCATCTAGTGCTAGCTTTAAGAAGTAGCCTACTTCTGTGCGTTCTTCATAAGCGTTCCATACTGCAGTTCACAGCGAATGAGGGATGTTTTAATTATTTTTTTAAATTATTTTTGTGAGTCAAGCCACCTAGCGTGGATTCCATTATTCGAAATGTCAGCAATGTAACTCTGTCTACTCTGTTTCAGTACCTCACATGATATGTTCT
>JAECUM010018864.1:0-15382 GCA_016617855.1 Megalonaias nervosa
ATCATTTTGAGGTAAATTTTTGTCAAAAATTATTTCTTTAAAATTTCAAAACTCTAACGCATGTAAACGTAAATAATTTTCATTCAAATAATCTGATTTTTTTTTTTATATTGCGTTGTAAATTAGCAAACAATTAAGCAAACAATTACAGATTATCGTGTATTACGAATTACGACTAACACAAATCTGACTCCAACACGTGAAAGTTACTTTTTGACGAGCCGTGGCAAGGTGTTTTGCTCAAGAATAACACCGTGGTAGATGACCTGTGTTAATCCAATGAACGGATTTTAACCCGCGCCCTTTTGGTCGCTTGTCTTTGAGGATAACTACTGAGTTATCAGAGTTCCTTTATGTTTCTGAAAGAAAAACATTGTAATTTAATGCCCTTCAATTTACCTTTTGCTAACATTACGATTCCTCCTCCAATAAGAATCAAAAGCGCTAGTAATTTTGTGCTGGAGAGAAATATCTGGATCTTTGTGACGTACTTCATGTAGACACAGTTTAGAGCAACGAACGTAACTAAAATGAAGAAGTAAAATAATCATCCCAGTGTAAATGTTACTCTCTCTCTCTCTCTCTCTCTCTCTCTCTCTCTCTCTCTCTCTCTCTCTCTCTCTCTGGACTATCGTAGCAAGATACGGGCTAAAATATATGAAATGACGAATGTAGAGGATTTTCGTTTGTGTCATCCCACGATATCTCTGGACTTATGAATGATGGTAAAAGTTAAGTCAGACCGACAAAGGATGAGAGAGAGAGAGAGAGAGAGAGAGAGAGAGAGAGAGAGAGAGAGAGAGAGAGAGAGTTTATGGTCGGTTGTAATGTTGCTAAGCGGAATAATGATTTATTTCAACTGTAAATATATGAAAATAAGTGTAAACTCCGGGATGTGAGGAGTTCATTCATTAGGTCAATACACAGCTGCCTGTAGTAAATCTGAACTGGGTGCCAAATTCAAGCATAGCAAGCTGGAAAATTCCAGTCATAAAATTTGACCTCTTACCTGATTGGAGAGATTTGGGAAGGCCAAACTGAGTAAAGAAAACTTTATCAAAGCTTTTACTAAGGCTTTGGTTTTAATATTCCTCAAAGGAATTGCCTCTGGGAATCTTGTTGACGCACACATAATGGTCAACAAATATTGGTTACTTGAGTTGGTCTTAGGTAAGGGACCAACACAATCTGCCATAATTCTGCTAAATGGTTCGTCAAATGCAGGAATAGGTTGCAGATGAGCCTTAGGTATCTTCTGATTGGGTTTTCCTACCATTTGACAAGTATGGCAAGATCTACAAAATTTACAAACATCACTTTTGATTTTTGGCCAGTAAAAGTGAGTCAAGATCTTGTGATAAGTTTTATTTATTCCTAAATGACCAGCCAGAGGAGTTTCACGGGCCAAACTAAGTATTTCCTGTCTGAAAAATTTTGGAACTACAATCTGATAGTTCACTGACCATTCGTCACTAGCAGGTACCTCGGAAGGTCTCCATTTTCTCATAAGAATTCCTTTTTAAATGAAATAACAGACAGATACTTCAGTGGCTTCAGTTTCACTGATGGCCCTCTGAAACAAACAGGAGCTCTCAGGATCGTTTTCCTGTTCGACGACAAGTGATTGTCGTTTGTCATGCTGATTAGATGAAAGAGAATGAATAGTTTAAAGAGGATCACTGTGATCAATACTTTTTGACTGATCCAAATTAGGAGTGAAAGTGACCTCATCAATAGCCTGACCAATACATGTGTCAGCTAAAAGAATATTTTCCTTATCAAAATGATTCTCAAGAGCTTTCTTTGCCATAGCTCGGGTAACTGCACAAGCTGGGTATAAATTAGGATATTCTTTTTTCAATAAGATCAACTTTCTGATTCAAAGAAGTCTTATTATTTACAAGTGGATTAACCACAACCTTGTCTCCAGCTAGGTCTTTGCCTGGCAACAAATGAATGCTCTCAAGGGGTAAAGTAGACTGTAACAGGTCCTGAGACTAAGTCTGATGACAAATTTACAGAATGGAGAGGAACATTAACAAAGTCGCACTCTCCTCCCAGAATGAGAACACTCTCATTAGAACAGGACTTCTCAGAAAAAGGCAAAGCACCTGATAATAAAAGATTCTGAGAAGCTCCTGTATCCCTTAAAATTTTAATAGGGATAGGATTGGCCAAATCACCCAAGAGTGATATAGAACCCTTCGACATAATTCTCCATAATAAAATCAGACTGGGGTTTATTAGACCCAACAAATGTATTGCTTTCAATACATGACCGTGACCTTGACCACTTAGTAATCAGAGCATTTGGGATAGGTCTATCTTGATTCTGATGCCTATATTTCAATTTCAAGGAATCAGAAATGACGTGTCCTTTTCTCTTGCAATAGGTACACGTAGGAACAGACAAGGATTTTGAATCAAGTTTATCAGAAGCTTGATTTTTAAAAGTTGTGTCAGAGTGAGTTTTAGAAGGAGTCGTATTAGGCTGAAATATCTTTCTACCAGTAGACTGCTGAGTGAAAGTTGTACCTACAACAGGAACTTTATGAGTTAAAGAATACTCATCAGCAGCAAGAGCAGCATTTTCCAAGGTTTCGATCTTATGCACTTCAAGATGATTCTTAATGTCATAAGGAACACAGTTCTTGAACTCTTCAAGTAATACAAGTTGTTCGAGACTTTCATAATCATGTTCAACTTTCTTGGCTAAGCACCATCTCTTAAATAACTGCTCTTTTGCTCTTGCGAATTCAGCATAAATTTGTCCAGCTTCATTTTTTATAGTTTCTGAATTTTTGCCGATAAGCCTCAGGGACTAACGTATAACCCTTTAAGATGCATTCCTTAACCAAATCATAGTCAGAAATTTGCTGTACTGACAGGGATGCATAGATATCTCGAGCCATATAAAAAAGGAAACATTGCAATAATTGAGTCCAATGCTCCCTTGGCCATTTCAAATTTTCAGCAACTTTTTCAAACTAAATAAAATATTTGTCTACTTCTTTTTCTCTAAAAGGGGGCACTAACTTGATATTTCTTGTGATGTCAAAACTTAAATTTGTATGTGAAGTGGGATCGTGCTTTTCACTTGCCAGCTCAATTTCTTTCATCTTTTTTTGAAATTTCCTTTCATCCTTCTCTTTTTCAAATTGTAACTGTTTATCTTTCTCCCTCTCCTGTCTCTCCTCTTTTTCAAATTGTAATTGTTTATCTTTCTCTCTCTCTCTCCTGTTTCTCTCTCTCTCCTCTTTCTCAAATTGCAGTTTCATTTGTTTATCATTCTTTCTTTCCTGTCTCGCTCTCTCCTCTTTTCAAATTGTAATTTCATTTGTTTATCATTCTCTTTCCTGTCTCTCTTTCTCCTTCTCTTCAAATTGCAATTGCAATTGCTTCGCTTCAATTTGCAATCGCAATTGTTTCTCTCTCTCTCTTCTAATTGCATTTGTTTTTCTTTCTCCCTTTCCTTTTTCTGAAGCTCGAGCTTCCTTCACTCCAATACCATCTTGTATTTCATTTTTAATTCCATTACTTTTATGTCAGAGTCTGATTCCGACTTACTGACCGAAGCCAAAACACTTTTATCAAGAAAAGTCTTCTCTACCAAATATTGAATCAAAATAGCTTTAATTTCTTGTTTCTTTAGCGAAGATTTTGCTTCAGAAAGATCGTATTTTCTGGCAAGTTCAAGCAACTCATCTTTTTTTAGACTATCCAACTGCTCCTGAGTAGGACTAGAAAGAAAATTTCCACTTTTATTGACATTTTGAATGTAAGCCTGTTGTTTTCACTAAAGATTTCAAACAAAATGTAAAATAGTACTTGTGGTTTAAAAACTAGGGGAATTTAAATTTCAAAAAACAATTTTCTGAAATATTTTAACCAAATTTCATATATCCAAGGACGAGCAACCCCTATTTTCTCTTGTTACGTGTAGGCTCGTACAAATGTAACGAAAGAAAAGAGTGAAGCCAACAAGCTTTGCATATTTTAAGACAATAATTTATTTCCCAAGAAACAATGTAAAAATTGGAAATAGGACTTACGGTTTGGGAATATAATCCAAAATTTAATCCTAAGATTGAAAAATATAAGTCCTATCACAAAACAGTTCTAATTGAATCCGGGTTGGAATCTCGATGAAATTCCAATATGGAGGCGATGACGTCAGATTAGGACGTTGTACTGGTGGTAACAGATCCTCAATTGAATCACAGTTTATAATGTTTCCATATATGGACTCCAGAATAAATTTCCACTGAATTTCTTTGTCCCAGAACTTTTTAAATAAAGTATACTTGTTTTGTTTTCTAGAGAAGAAATTATTCAATTCCAAAAAATATATGAACTTCAAAACAATTTTGCAACATCAAAAGAAACACCTTGTTCCCTCAAGGTGTTAAGAACACGACTGAATAAATTTAATACCAATTGGCTCTTTCAAGCCTCGATGTTAGATCACATGGTAGTTTACGTGATAGGCTACGTAATTTCTAACTTGAACAGCACAATAAAAAATGCCATTTAGTACGTAGCTACAATAGCCCTATCTAAGAATCAAATTCTCACACTGAAAATAAATTAAAAAAGAAAGACTGTTTACAACTTAGCTAACACGCGGGCCGAAATGACCTTGGTAATAGCCAATCGTATTCACCCGATGTTTACAAGATCTATGAACCAGGGTGAGCTAAAATTAATGCTAATGTAATACCTTTTACGTTCTATTCAGGCCAAAACAGAGACTAAATTTACTGGGAAAAATATCAAGTCCAGTAAAAATTATCAATACAATAAAATATAATGAAACAAAATTAAAATAAAAAAGAATTTTAAAACTAACTCACAGGCAATTTAATTACATATACGTAACACAATATATATATATATATATATATATATATATATATATATATATATATATATATATATATATATACTATATATTATATATATATAAACACTAGCAGCAGTAATACTACAATAAATGCTGTTTTCCACCCACTCACTATCAGCTAAGTCTTCCACCTACCTACCTTAGAGGGTTTGCTTTGTAACAAGGGCCGTTATACTAGAAAACATTTCTTAGTATTGAGTTACCGGTAAACACCTCTCGTCGAACTACTTATTCTTTATGCTTATTTCAGCCGTTGCATATCTAATCAGGTAAATAAATGACCGCTCTGATGGCCTAGTGGTTAGAGCGTCCGCCGCGGATGCTGGAAGTAGCTGGTTCAAACCCTGGCCGAGTCATACCAAATACTATAGAAATAGTACGTTGCGATATAAAGGTGCGTTTAATAATGATCCCAGCACATCTAGACGATCTTGTACACAGAATGATCCGTTCATTGTTATAGGTTGTCCATTCTTATATTTTCCCGCACCAGACAACACGAATTGCAAAACATTGGACCAGCTTAGAATAAAGAATGATGCAGATCCCGCTCCCAACAGTGAACCTGGCAAATTTAAAGAATTCTTTCTGAATTGCCAGGAACAACACGGACTCCCGCATCGGTGAATGGCCTTCAGCCATGACTCAGCCTCAGGAGCTGAACTCTTCTTGTGACAGGCCGGACTGCGGTGAGGTGAAGGTATGTAGGTGTACACATTATATAAGTATTGATTACGGTGACATTGTGCAAAGAGTTATGTTAGATATGGGCAATGGAAAAGGCTGGTCGCATCCTATTCATCTACATGGACATTCATTTCATGTATTAAAAATGGGCTATGGACAATACAACGTAAATATGGCTAAAATTAACGGGGACAACTTAGATATAGACTGTGGAGAAAATCCAGACCAATCTCGAAGCTTCTGCAATAAAGCTACATGGGCAAACGAAACTTGGCGGAGAGGAAAAGTCCCTGGACTCGAACTTAAGCGACGGCTGCAGCAGGACACCTTAATCGGGAGATTATGTTGTAATAAGACTCAAGGCAGACAATCTGGGACAATGGAATTTTCACTGTATTCATAATGTAGATGGTATGCAGATGCTCGTGAACGAATCCTTCTACCATATTCCCAAACCGCCACTGGGGTTCTCTATGTGCTGGGACTATCCATCTGGCTACCGTTCAAGGATCAGTGAGAAAACTGTTGATGCTCTTGTAGTGCAAACAGTTCTAGTAAGCGTATTTTTTAACATACCAAATGAAAGTACCAAAAATAATTTGACTCTTTCTAAGCACGGCATATTCTCCGTGTGTCGTCATTTGTCTTCTTGTAATTATGTAGACTATGTTGTCACAACAATTCCTTCCATTATGGAAGGATCTTCTCGACGTCGAATCAATATATCTGTAACAGTTTATCTCGTGAAATTGTATATATACTAGTATATTATTTCATGCCGATTTATTGCTTAAATTTTGGATACGAAATAATTCTTTTGTCTTTTCTAATTGAAGCATCAAACATTTTAAACAGGTTGAATTTCCATTAAAATGTTTTAAATTAAAAATGAACAAAGTTAAATATTTCTTTTAATTTACTAATGAAATTATTGCACGTCTCAAATTATCAGCTAAGTATTGAAAAATCTCTTTCTTTAATTTCAAAGCCAGTTTTAAGGCCAACATATTCTCACTTTTGACTGTTTCAACACTAATTACTTGCTAATTATTTAAGAATGTAAAGAAACTTACTTATATAGTCATAGGAAATTGACTACTGTATCTATTGGTATCTTTTTTTCAGTGACCACCATTGGCGTTCTTGAGGGAATTCTCTCACCTGAGTTCTTGATCAAAGTTGGTATGTGCTTCCATAACTGGAGAAAGAAATCCACCAAAGGTGGCGGAAACCTTTCTGGAGCACACCAAAATCTGGCTTTTAGTTAAAATAGAACATAATACGTATAATCATAACTTTGTTTGTATCTTTGGTTGTTTTTGTTTCTTCAAATTACAGCAATGTCTTTGTGAAAATTAGTATAGATTGTGGTGTGCATCTGTGTATAGAGAAATAAAATGATACTGCATCGCTATTTTCGAAAACAATAAAGAAGATTGCTAAAATCATAATTACAGAAATAACATCCTTTGTTATTAACTTTCTACCTGATGATACGATATTGAACTGTTATGAGGAACAAACACCTGCCGTTATCGGCCATTTCTGTTATAAATGACACATTTAGCATCTGTATATCGATAACCAAAACACAATAAAAGTTTCAAAGACACGATAATCCTTCTCAAAAATAATTTACCCAAAAACTTTGACTCAATTTATATACAGAAGTTCTTCTACTCATTTCAGGTCGATCTCTCTTGTATTTTCCCTCTTCTGTAATCAGATCTCTTCTTATTAGAGTAACAGTATTCGAGAGAGTTCGGGCCTATATGCACAGTTACACGATGGGCAAAACAGATGTTTCAGAACGTATACACGGGGCTGTTTGACAGAGAGCCAAACACAAGAATGGATATTGACATGGGATCAATAATTTTGTTAATTCAAAGTATTCGATTTTGAGTTGTACTATTAGTATATGCATTTTCTGCTTCTAATTTAGTTGCATCAGGGATTAAGTATTAGGTGATTGTTGTACAGATGAATTTTAAGGTAGCTAAATTGCTTTCTGATTTTAATAATGATAATATATTATATGCCATCACCAAAAGGATTACAAGAAGGAAAGCGATTGTTTTCTATTAGGTGCTAACGTTTAAAATGTTATTAAATTGCTTTCCTTTTTTGCCATTTTCTGGTAGGATAATCCACTTGAGAATACGATAATTAAGGAAAGACTTTCTTAATTTATTTCAAATCTGGCTTCATTCTAGTGTTGTTTCGATTTCATAAATTATACCTTATCGTTTTTCACACAAAAGGAGAAAGCAGTTCTATTAACTAACTTGGTGAATCAATATAACTAATTGTATGAAGCGTAAGAAGGAGAACAGTCGTGAGCTAAAAGACTAGTAAGACTAAGTAAATCATCTGCAATAGCATAGATATATCCAAGAAATAATAATAGTCTTAAATGTCAACCTTGCTGCCCAAAACTGAAACATAGTTGCTGATTCTATTGTTCTAACAAAAACGGTTTGTGATTTATGGAGGGATAATTTTAAAACCAATGGTTAGGATACCATTTTATGCCTCAGCTGTCACGTTTATGAAAAGGACTTTCCAGCCAATCATAATCAAATGGTTACATATATCGCAAAATAGTACACACGTCTTCTCTTCTATCGAGTGCTTCGCAAAAGTTGTGAAACATGTGTAACAGTTGTTACACGACTGAATGATTTGGAAGAAATCTCAGTTGATATTTGTAGATAAGTAACTTTATGCATGTTTTCAATGACCGTTTCCACGATTTTGCATAAGTCAACGAAATGGCCCTGTATTTAGTAGGATCATTTTTGCTATCTTTCTTGAGTAATCGTAAATTTATTATCTTTTTTAAAAGAACGGAAAAATTCTCATTAAAAGTTATATTAAACAAAACACACAAACGTCGTATAATTGCTGGAGCTGCACCTTTTAGAATATTTGGACATATCTAAGTGGAGCAACAAGCTTTCGTTACAGGAATAATTCCTAAAATGTCAGAATGTCCAGCCCAGTTATTACAATTCTTCTCAACTTACTTTATAAATAGACGTATAAAATGGATTTAAACACTCTCTCTTCCTTAAATAGGAGAATACAATGCTTAAAGTGCAATTATACTTCGTAAATAACATACAATCTTTATCGTGCCATCATTCTGTGTAAATAGGAGTGGTGGTATATTACAAATATTACAGGATAATTTTTATTGAACTAAGTGTTGGGTGAACCTGCATAAGAGTTATTACTTGGTCCTGACGTGTCCAAATTGTCGTAACCTTTACAAACATTTCATTTGCATTTTTTGTAGCATCATGTCCCCCCAGTCACATTATCCTGACACCAGCCGACTAGTCCTAAAACTAAGCTCTTAATGTTGAGCGCCAAGTGAGTTATGACTCTATGGTTTGACTCGGCCGGGGTTCAAACCCATGACTTCCTGCATCCGAAGTGGATGCTCTAACCACTAGGACATCTGAGCGATCTAATACAGAATGGAAAGTACTTAATTCCTCTGACGTTGCAAGTAAGAATGTAGAGAACGTAGAGAGGCATCAGGTAGCAAGCAAACATATACACCAGCGATACTGCAATAGTCATCAGTGACATTTTGTCTGTGACATTTTATATGCAGCAAGCAATAGGTGCGCAATAATTAAAGCGAATTGCCACTGTTTGTTATTTTTATCACGAGTCATAGTCGCCACAGTTGTCATACCTAAGATCGTAATCATACACATCATGGTCGCAGTTCTGTTTATGATCAATAGTTCCTCTTTGTATTTTCTGATGATGTTATTTTGCAAGCAGTTGGTTTCTAGTGAACCAGCAAGAGCATTTACCCTTGTAGTCATTTTATCTTGTTCAGCTGTACATTCTACTAACGATTCGGCAGATCTCACTCTGTCATACCTCATCCCACGCCTCCTCTCAGCCTCCCAACCCATTTAGCTGGAAAGCCTTTGAGGAGTCCCACCACCCATATATATATATATATATATATATATATATATATATATATATATATATATATATATATATACACATATACAGAGAGAGAGAGAGAGAGAGAGAGAGAGAGAGAGAGAGAGAGAGAGAGAGAGAGATATTTATCGTGTACACCGTTTTATTTACATCGAGAATGCCAGGTACTACGCTCGTTTATTTTAGACTTATTTCTCTTGCTTGTAGTTGTAAATTAAAAAACAGTACAACGTTGTCTTGGGCACTATTGGTGCATGCATAGTACAACAGTCTTCTGTGATGATAAGTTCTTGTTGTATTTCGTTCAAAAGACAGCCCAGGCACTATATTACCTAAGAAATTAAAATAGCCTCAAGAAACCAGTATGTAATATAACACATCTTCTAAAAATATCAACTAATATACAAACAATTTTAAACTACAGTGATAAATTGGGATCTGTTCATGCTGGGGTCACATATAGATAGATAGATAGATAGATAGATAGATACACGTACTGAGTTGAAATAACTAGGCACGCAGATTGCGCATGTGTATGTTCCCAAATGTCCATAAGAGACTTATAAACGTACTTTTAGGTTTACGTATGAGAACTGGTGTCACACTGTGTAAACAAATTATTGTACAACGATGATTCACAGTCTTGCAATACATTTTAATGCATCATATTTCACTGATTGCAAGTAGATAAAAATCGAAAGCTGAGCCAACACAAGATATTCGCCTGGCATTGATTGGTTTGCCGATATCAGCGATGTGTGTTTTTACACCCGATTGCTATGGTGTCGTTGGTCTTATAATTTGCAATCGGCGAATAAGTAAATGATAACAGTGATCTCAAGATATTATATACGTCTATTTGCTGTTTTTTGTTCTATATTAAAATGTATTTAATTTCCAATTTAAATCAGATGACTGCACGAAACGATAAATAAACAGACACCATGTACATTCCAGGTTATACAAGGGGAGTAACTCTGATATCACCGTATTACCGACACACACACACACACACACACACACACACACACACACACACACATATATATATATATATATATACGATGACAAAGTTTTTCCTAATTCTATGAACTTGATGTATATGTTGGAAAAAGTGTAAATAAACTTGAAAAATGGATGCTATTTCCCTGGCACTCATTCTGCCACCTTTGTCAACCAACAGAAGCTTATCAGAGTGAATTTCAGAATTTTATATTTAACACATCTGTAACGGGGAGAGAGTGGACCAGCAACATGAGCGTTAAATTACATGTTGACCGCAAACCGTTTAAACAATTCGCAGTGTTCCAATGAAATGTAATAAATCGTGTACAACAAAGTTTTAAAGTCAACACCTGTCAATTGCGAAATCCAATAGAGAACTACACCCTTTTCATACTTTACGTTTTACTCTTATTGGGTACCATAGTTCGTTCTTGGTTCTTGACAAATATGGTAATCATGTGATCGGACTCTTGCATAACACCATTAGCCATTATCAGACGACAAACTTGTTAACTGATTTGTTACGGTGATAGCAATTTTAAGAAGATGTTGTTATTGTTGTTGTTGTGGGGCTTAACGCCATTTTTCAGCACACGATCGGCTCTACATGGCGGCCAGTATTAATGGTGGAGGAAGAAACCGGGAAATCCCCGGAAAGAACCACCGACCCACGCGAATCTATTGGCAAGTTTTCTCACATATCCACATTCGCCGAATCCTAGACTCGAACCCACACAGACAGAGGTGAGATGACAGAGATCCGTAACGGAGAGCGCTTTAGACCACTTGGCCACTCGGGGCCCCTTAAGAAGGTGTAGATTATATTTGAAAACATGAGGTACGGTCATTATTTGGAACAGTCATATTCATGGGTGTATTCCTAAAATAGTGTACTCGTCGGCAATCCTGATATTTTGCTGAAATCAAATGGTGATGCAGAACTAATAACTTATGGTCATGTAGGGAATATAAGATAAGTACATTATTGGTGGCTTTAAGCAGAAAAAAATGACGAACAATCCGAATATTATGATACCATTGAACCCACGATATAAGAAACTAGCATAAGCAGAATGGTTGAATTACTCGTTTTAACGATGAGCATACTCTGAGCACAATAACCTTAAGTTGTCGTTTTCTATAATAAAAACAAGGAATTAACAACAATTCAATGCAAAGGAAAATATATGTGCTCATATGTCTTCACGCATTATCGATCCTGTTATAGCACATACAATTTTGATGATAATCGCATGTTCTATCAAGGATATGGCTCACTGAAGATATTACTGTACAGCTATCTAGTAAATTTAGAAATTCATATAAATATCTATCTACTCAAATTAAGTACACCGTCACTCCTGATTTCTACGACAGAAATCATGGTATATAGAGTGCGAATTAAATATTCTCTAACCTGCAAGAAAATATGTTTCTCCTCATCTAGGAATTCTCTGCATTTTATTACTCATCCTCCTTCAGGATCGAAGGATAACACTTTCCGCATTGTATGGACTACATTAAGAACTCGTTATTTGTAACACACTAGAATAACCTATATACATCTTCATATATTGTGTCGATAAATGGGTGCGACTCCTACGCACGAATGCTTACATCAGCGATTGTGTAACAACCTATTTCTGGAATGTGTACTCATCGAGCGTATATGGGGTTGGTGCAGTCAGTGCGATGGAAGCAGTAACCCGGGAACCCGGCGCAACAGCCAATTCTTTCCCCCTTGCTGATAGTTGATTCTTTTCGAGGGGAAATCTTGGCTAGCAGATTCTCTTTCCCTCTAGTTATTTCTTTCCCCCTCCCACAATAAGTTAGTTCCTCCCCCCCACTTATTTCCTTCCCACCCACCCCGACAACCAATTAATTTATTTTCATTAATGGACTCTTTGGTAGTGAGCTTAATGCCCACATGTGCAATATCATAAATGTAATGGGTCACTTAACAAATAAGGAGGGGAGGACAGAATCAGCTAGCTGATTCTTTCCCTCTACAACCAAATAATTTCTTTTCGTTGATGGGCTCTTTAGTAATACAATTAAGGCTTACAAATGAAATATCATACATAAACTGGGCCACATAATAAATGGGAGGGACAGAATCAGCTTGCCGATTCATTCCCCACTACAACAAATTGGTTTCTTTTCATTACTGGACTCATTCCTAATCTGCTTAAGGCCCACATGTGAAATACAATACATGTAATGGTTCACTTAACAGACTCTCTCACATAGGGTTTATTTCAAATGAGCATTTTCATTAATGCAGATAACAATTATTTTAGACTAGTAACCTTTCAAAAATCACTTACATGGAATAAGACACAACTTTTAATTAATGTTCCATGCTTCTTCTTGGCAACCTAACACTACATTAAAATGGTCATTTGCAAGGTTTTGTAAACAAAATGGTCCAGACTAAGAGAAAGTATCCAAGGAAAGGATGCTGGGTAACTCAGCCAATGATACTGCTTAAAGGAATTTGATCCACTAGCACTACACACACAAATGTCTGGATAACAATGATGCTGCACAAATAATCTCGGCATCAGTTGCCCCCACAGCATTTGACTCCATATTGCTATCCTGTAGATACTTATTTACGTTGTTGTTGAGGTAATTGCTAAGCGTTTTAGTAACCATTGTGGAGCGCTTGTGTCTGACAATACAAATACGGCAAATGTTGTAGCTCTTTTTGATTCCTGAAATTGCAAAGCGTATAGCTCTAAACATACAATTACCATCACCTATACAATTTGCTGTTTTGTTAGGGCTGAGGATTTCTTATGTAAATTATACTTTGGTCACTTCATAAAAGTGCTTTTATTTTCCAGCAACTGTCTTTGCATTATTTTTCTGTAGGTGCATTTAAGATATTATGAACGTTTTTGTTTCCTTTGTGTACCTGAGGCCTCTTTGGAAGTCTTGTTGACAATATTTTACATTGTTGAGTCATCTATCATTTAAGAACTTTAGGTGGATTACCATTACTTGTATTACTTATTGTTGGAAGAGTTGAAGTCTGATGTTATCTTTTGTCATGTCTTTTCAATAGTTCTTTCAGTACGTTATTGGAATTTGTGGCATATTTGGTGATAATGGCATTTGTTATAACTGGTCTCCTTGTACAAAGCTTTAAATGGCTACAATGATAAATGTTAGACAACAGCTTGCCACTACGTTAATGTTGCAATCTTACCCTGCAAATTGAAAGAACATCTTTTACTACGTAATGGCCCACTCATCGCTATGCCAGTCTGCAGCCAGATCTCCTTATTTTATTGGCTTTCTTCATAGGAACAAGAGCTCCCTTTTGGAAGGTCTTAAAGGATGTTTTCTTTTATCAAAATTTCGCTTCTGGCGGATCTTTGCATTTATAATATTTTCTGTTATACTTTGACCTTTAAACTAACTCCCTGTGTTTGTTAATGTTTGCCAACACATCATGAGAGAACTCGTTGCAATCTCTGCTTTCTCTAGCCGCAGAAATGATACGAGCCTTCCTACCATACATAATCGCAAATGGTGTGACCTAGGTACACTTGAACACTTGTCCTGTATGCAAACAGTTTACTGGGCAAACAGACATTCCAATTTATTGTTTTTCATTGGTTACCTTGGATAGCAGTTCTTTCAGGGTCATATTGTTACGTTCTCTCTGCCCGTTGGTTTGAGGATAGTATGCAGAGGAGATCATGTGGTATATATCCAACTCACTTGTTATATGAGACTGCTTGTGAACTCATTTCTCTGATCAGTTATAACTGAGTCCATGGGACCAAGGCGACATACGACATAAAGTAGAAATATTGTTACTTCATCAGCACGTTTGTTGGGGAGACCTTCAGCCTCAGACCACTTGGGAAATGAACAATGTATTTTTCCCATTGTCTGTCATTGGAAGAGGACTGATAATATCGATTCCAATTAAACTCCACACTTTAGATGGCACTGGTACTGGATTCAAAGGATGTGCCTCTTGTAGGCCATAGAGTTACACTACTGCATTTATCGCAGTCACTGACATATTTTATTATATCTTGTTTCATCTCCTTCCAGTACTACGCTTCCTGGCATTCTCATGTTTTCTCGCGGCCTAGATGTCCACCAGTATATTTACCTGTTACAGTAAAAATATTACAATTCATTTTACTTCAAAATTCCAACAAAAGAATGTTTACAATTTATAATTATGTGCTATGTGTAACGCAGAGAGAAAGACAGGAGTATCTCTGAGAGCACTATTGAGGCAGATGATGAAAATGGAGGGAGCAAAAAAGAGAGAGTAGGAGCAAGAGCTAGAGAGAAAGAAGAGAAATAAAGATGAAGAGAGAGAGGAATAAAGATAGCGGAAGAGAAAGACGTGAAAGAAGAGAGAGAGACAGAGAGACAGAGAGAGACAGAAGGAGTGAGAAGGACAGAGGAAGAGGGAGCATACATGAGAGTACCAGTGAGATAGATGATGAAAATGGAGGGGGCAAGAGTAGGAGAGAGTGAAAGGAACAGTTAGAGACTAAGAGAAAGAGAGAGAGAGAGGAAGAAAGAGAGAAAGGAAGAGGTAGCGGAGAGAGAGAGAGAGAGAGAGAGAGAGAGAGAGAGAGAGAGAGAGAGAGAGAGAGGAATAATATAGAAGAAGACATAGAAGAGGAGTGAGAAAGGTAGATGAAGAGAGGGAAGAGGAAGAGAAAGACATTGAGGAAGTGAACAAAGGCAGAGAGTACAGGAGAGAGGAAAACAGAGGAAGGGAGTGAGAGGACGAGAAAGAAGCCAAAAGAGAGGAAGACAAAGGGAAGAGAG
>JAECUM010018865.1:0-40256 GCA_016617855.1 Megalonaias nervosa
CACGTGACCCTGTCATGTGATCTAAAATTGAGCTTAAAACTAACGTTTTTAGGTTTTTCAGTCAGTCATAAATTAAATACCTTCTGAGCTCAGAGGTATTCTGTGTTGTGACCAGTTCAAGTTCTTTTTTTTTTATTTAAAATGATTTATTCACCCTGGAAAATACTTGTGTTCATCAAAGTTCTTGGACCAAAGACATTTATTCGAAATTATTCGGAATTTTAAAGCCGTAATATTATTCTTGATTCATAAAATTCAACAAAGAACTGTTGACACATCAACACAAAACAGGATATAGAAGACATCATCGCCTTCCATCTAGGAATTTCATCAGGATTCGAACTTTGATTCAATTAGAACTTTTTAGTGATAGAACTTATATTTTTAAATTCTAGGATTAAATTTTGTTTTAGATTCACAAACCGTAAGTCCTTTTTCATATTTTTACCTTGTTTTCTAGGGAAATGAAATATTTTGTTAAATTTAACAAAACTTGTTGGCTTCACTCTCTTCTTTGTTATTTTGTACGAGCCTATACATGTAACAAGTTTCTAAATGCAATTATATCAAGCAATAAAGTCAGTTAATTTTATCCAGGTTCACCTAAGGAATTGTTCTTTAGATAACCCTACCATCTCTCCAGCACGCCTTAGGATCCCTCCAACTTGCTAACATTAACTCTAGCTCACCCTACAATCTCTCCTACTCCAACTTGAACTGGTATCTCTTATGCTCGCCCTACTATCCATCCAGCTTGCCCTAGATTTCTCAAACTTGCCCTACCTCTCCAGCTCAACTTACTGTCTCAATCTTGTCCAGTTTTAATGCATTGGCAATCCATAGTTTGGGGGCTGATTCATTAAACAATGTGGGCTATTGGTCAAGAATCTTACTGTAATATTTCAAATCATACATCGATTATGGTTATTGAGCCACTTAACCCTCTGCATACTTCCACAAGTACATGTATGCACAGATCTAGTCCAATAAATCAATCTCCAAACCTACATTGATGGAATTTTGGTGGGGTCTGTAACCCAAATCATACAAGTGTTTTTTCTGGCCAATCTAACTAACCCCAAACCTGCTTTGGAGACTGCTCTATAGGACTAACACAGATAATAGCACATAAAGGTTTTGTACGAATAAACATTTATTGGCCCAGAAACAGGGTGATCAGCTTAGTGTAGCTTCCAACCCTATACTTTTGAACAGTTTAAAAAGTTGTAAATGTACATCAAACGTACATGGATCATACTCTCAGGTTCATTAAACTATCACATACAGGTGTCTAACACAAACTTAATGTTCAAAAAGAAACCAAACTCAGCAACAGCAAGAAGTTTAAAAAAATCATATAGACTGAAAAAAGTTCATCAGATCAGTGCTATGACCCCTTCTTGGGACCTAAGTTACTCTACTATATAATAGTATCTACCACACAGCAAAATAGGTAAGGTCTAGTGTTGTTTCCTATTTCCCAACCAACCTTATTTCTTGCCTGCTGACTGAAGAAAGCTTTCCAAACATTAACAACAACAAAAAGAATGTTGCGACTACCAGAAGTGTGTATCTCATTTGTTCTGCAGCTTTTTCAAGAACTTCCATCAGTAGAAACTACTGAAGTGTGCAAGAAACTTGTATGTATCATAAATATGATACAGTATTTTCCCACTCAATTACAAGCCTGATCCTTGCAATCATCCAGTCAATCCTCAGCAGATAACAGGTGTGTAAACAAATCAACAAAACAAATCTCTGAAACTTGCCAATATAGCCAATGAAGGAATCACAAATTCAGGCTGGGATATATACATCAGTTAGCCAGTTGGGAGAGACTGAATTCAGAGTGAGAAATAGTCAACCTGGAAATAGTTCAGTCTTTGGAAGATGCTGATTTACTGAAGGCCTGGTTTAGAGAAGTTTCTGAGCAATATCTCACATAGTCAGAAATTTAATAGTATGAACAGTTACCATGTGAATGTCCTCGAATACAAACAATGCATCTTATTTAAAAAAAAAGTAGCATGTATAAAATACATGAATTTCTTCTATTTAAAGAAGGTGGCACAATTAGTTTTGTTACACTAATCTACTATATTTCATTTTTGGGTGGGTGGGTGATCAGGCAATACACATGAACATGTTGAAAGGAACAGTATACATATGAACATGTTGAAAAGAACAGTGGTTTTCATCAGGATGGAATAATAATGAATCCCAATACATTATGTAATAGTAATACAGTGAAACCTGTCTTGAGAGACCGCCCCTTCTGCCAACCAAAAGCGGTCTCTCAAGACAGGTGGTCTCTCATAACAGGTGTGTGAAAATGGACTGGTTTCCAGAGTCAGTAGTTAGCACTGAAGAAAAAAATACCCATACTCACTGTACATGTATCATATCCTTTATTCATAAATCTTGTTAAATATTGCATGCATTCCTCTCAAAATAACTTTACATAATAAAGATATACAGTGTACATCTATCAAACAATGTGAATCAAATTTATATTTGAACATCACCTGAATATGTACATGTATTAGCACATGTATATGATGGCTGGTAGTCTTTTTTTCCAGTCATCAACTGTCTGTAAATTCACATCAGCTGATTCTCCACTGAGCACACTTGCTGTGATATTGTATCTATTTTTGAAGCTCTCCAGCCATCCGTTTGATGCAGTAAAGTCATCATAATTCAGTTCTACTGAGACAATAATTGCTTTTTCCTGAATCAGCTTTGCACTTACTGGTATGTTTTTACTCCTTGAAACACAAAACCACTCCCATACTCGCTCGTTTAGATCTCCATACAATGTCCGTCGTGCTGTGGCATATTTCCTCTGTGCTTGTGTACCTTTCTGCCATTCGTTTCTAATGGACTCCTTGTCTTTGATAACATTCTGAATCTGCGTTTTACTGACGTTTAAGCTGGCTGCTATTTTGCGAGCTGTCTCCCCTTTTTCACTTCTTTCAATTACATTAGATCTTTCTTCCAGTGTTAGGAGTTTTCTTTTTTTCATCGGAGGTTCTGCCATTGTTATTAGTGTTGATGTAATAACGACTAGATGTATTTCGATTTTGATCAGGATTTGGGGAAATGTGGAATAAATATATATTATTTACCAATGAATGAAACCCCCCAAAATAATTAACTCATCAAGAAACAATACATTTTTTTGAGACGAAGTTTAAATCACCAGCGTTATAGCTTGATAAACAAAGGTTGCGACCATCTGCACCTGGGTAAACAAATGGTGGCTTGGTGAAACACTGTAACAAAAAAAAAAAAAAAAAATCCGGAAACGATTCTCACTTACTAGTGTTAAAGACAAAGACCTCATTCACCCGCAGGCATTACAGATTAACTGGAAAGACAAATGATGTACTCAACCCTACACTGAAGCCCTTTCAAAAGATTTATCACTGGTACATTAGGACTACCGGCAATGTGTGGGGTTTTCACAAAGATAAAGAAAAAATACAAACCTCTAAATTGACCGCGTATGTCCATCATTACTCCCTTTGATAAAAAATGGTTAATCTTACTGGCAATTCACATGACTTCGTCACTACAATGGCGGTTAGTGACATGTACTTTAGTCTGGTTACAGCAATTTACAAATGACACCATATGCCGGACTTGTAAATTTCACACAACTGGTAGGTAGCCAATTTTTTTTTTTTTTAAATACTGTATTTGAACAATCTTTACTATTTATGCGGTCGTTGATACAAAGGATTAAATGACGGTTAGTGGTGTTTATCTTGCCTTATGGTTGTTCAGTGTTATTTAATGTGCACTTTGTTTGCATACTACATGCATCCTGAGCTCTCGTGTTTACAAAGGATTAAGTCAAGGTCAGTGGTGTTGATCTGTTTTTTGCGATGCGGTCGTTCATAGCAGTGTTGAAATGCATATTTTGCCAAGAAATCGCGGTCGCTGGTCGCGTTCAGCAGGTGGTCGCTCATTACAGAGCGTTTATATAATAAAATCGATCCGTGCATTACGATTGTGGTCGTTCATGACAGGTGGTCGCTCATGACAGGTTCTACTGTATGTACTTTGTATAATGCAATCCAGGATAACAACTTTGCCTATAACAGTGCACTATTGTGGGCTTCATGATGAGCATTACAGTGAGAAGTCACTGTACAATATATCGTGCACCCCAGTATAAGGCAACCTCATTTAACATGAATTATCTTAATGACTCCCTTAAACAGCATTGCAGTAAGAAGTCACTGTACAATATATCATGTACCCCAGTAAAAGGTAGCCTCATTTATAACATGAAATATCTTAATGACTCCCTTAAACAGCATTACAGTAAGAAGTCACAGTATAATATATCATGTACTCCAGTATAAGGTAACTTCATTTATAACATAAAATATCTTAATGACTCCCTAAACAGCATTACAGTAATAAGTCACTCTACAATATATCATGTACCCCAGTATAAGGCAACTTCATTTATAACATAAAAAGACTCCACTGGAAAGCATTATAGTGAGAGATTACTGTATTATGTATAATATACCCAAGTTTACGGTGACCTCACTTATAATACAGTGCACTTTAACTGTTCCCATGAACAGCATTATAGTGAGGGATCACTGTACTTATGTATCATGTACCCTGTATAAGGTGATCTCACCTATAATACAATATATTTGATTGGCTCTCTTGAACAGCATGGCAGTGGGGAATCACTATACTAGCAAGGGTTTCATGGAAAGTGGTGTCTCCACTGTACATCATCCTATTATGGCCACTTACTTGCAATACATAATTTTAGGTCCTAAACTCTAAGTCCCATTAATCTTAATGTTTGTGATTATACTGCATGTGACAAGAAATTACTGTATTCAAAGTACATGTAATTTGCAATTACAACAGACTTGTTCAACCGACTACCAGTAATGCACATATAGTATCATTTGTCTCTTTGCATCCAGTCTAATGGCAAAATATGTAAATTATGGACATGTAGATACAACTGGGTCTAATCTAAAACCACCTTCATTGGCCAATTGTCATCAATCTACTTAATTTTCCATCAACCCTTTGACATCCTGAGCTAGCTGAAAAGTGTCCTCTAAAAGAGTCCCTGTCCATCACATGCACAATCAATTAACCAATGTGAGAACTCGTGTCCTGTCAGATATTCAATTATGTGAATTCTACAATCCACAGGCATCAATTTGGAATTAAAAGTTGCTTTAAATGCTCAAATAGAAAAAATTTACATGCAACATATATCACTATATAAGGAGGCCACTCTGATTATGCCTAAAAATCTCTCAATTTAAATGTAACAAGGAATCTGACTGGATCGGTTTCTTTTCAGCTGCATCCAATCAGATAGTGCAGCTATTGATACCATTTCAGTGGGCCAAATATTCCAATGGCTAATGTGGAACAAAAAGTGGATGGATTACAGCTAGCAAGTGAAGATGATCTAAAATTAAACAGTGGGCATGGGCCATTCTCCCCACAACCTCCATTTGATAAACCTGAGTGGGAATTGTTCGAAATAAGAAGGATTACCTGAGAAATAAATGTATGGCTTCCATATATCAAGATGATATTCAGTACATTTTTGGAATGATGTTTTAGAAGCTAGCATGAATCCTGGATCCTAGAATAAAACCCGAAGAGACAAAAAGGGGGTGTGTCTGATTTTGTAGATACAAATAGAAAGGTTCATTAGATACAGATACCATGGCTTCATTATATAGATACCACACAGATTAATACAGTTATATACATACACACGTCTCAGCAATCTTATTTCTTGAAAATCATCAATGAAACTGACAATCAGCCACCCACTGTAGGGCATTCTTCCAACCACGGCTATTTCCTCTTGTTTTCCTGTTATGTTCAACTATCCATATCCAAATATGTGTACCATGAAATTATTATGTTCACTACTGACCAACACTGGCAAGCACAGAATGAAATTAACTGCCAGCTAACAGATTCAATCACAATGTGTCATACAGCTGGTAAATCAGAATCCAATGTTTATGACTTCAGGTTACAGAAGAAATAGTCAACTTCTCCTATAGTGCCTGGCTTCAGATTGTGCCAAAAGAAAATAGCATAATTACCGAGATGATAATCTATCAGGTTCAGCACAAGTTTGATCAATTAGATAATGGAAATGATCATGGAGATAGCCAAGCACTTAACTCTTGAGGAAATGTCCCACATACCAGGTTTATTCTTCACTAGAGCAGAAGTATCTCTTTGCAATTATGGACAATGAGAAAGAGTATGAAGATCTAAAACAATCTAGCATAATTTCCTTTTGCAATCAGTAAAAAGAATCTGGCATCTACGTCATTCACAGCCTGAACCTTCATTTAAACTGTAACTATTTTTAAAGCTCCAATGAGATTATAGGGTTGAATATGGTACATGCATGTTATGGTACACACATTAATTTTTGCCATGCTTGCGATCAACAAATTCACAACTTCAAACCTTGGCATTAAAATTATATTCAAATGTTTAATTTTATTTTACCTTGATGGTGCAGTGGTTGTATATGTATGATACATACCCACACAGTCCTGTCATGTATTACTCATACTCACACAGTCCTGTCATATCACCATTTAATCTTCTATACTAATATGAGGTGTGGATATTATCCATGAATTTACTCTTACATCATCCTAGGCATTTAGGCAATCAGAAACCACTGTTTGGATCATCTGGAGGTGTGACTGGCTCAACTTCTATCCCTTTAGGACTCTGGCTTTGGTGGTGAATGCAATCCTTCTTGACTGCTATTTGTTATTTCAATGACTAAAACACTGCAAATAACATGTTAACATGATATATTCCGAAGGTTTAGTAAGATTAATCTTGACAAAATTCAATAATTACACATTTGGAAAA
This sequence comes from Megalonaias nervosa, assembly GCA_016617855.1. Taxonomy (NCBI): domain Eukaryota; kingdom Metazoa; phylum Mollusca; class Bivalvia; order Unionida; family Unionidae; genus Megalonaias; species Megalonaias nervosa. The sequence continues at coordinate 6,919 of JAECUM010018865.1, forward strand.
TTCTAAGGAAAAAGGAACATAACCCTCCCCCCCCGAAACCAAATATTTTACCTACAGGAAACTAAGGTACAGCCCATTATAGCTCCAGTGGCGTAGCGAGGGTACTTAGCAGCAGAGGACAAAACAAAAACTTGGCACCACATTACTTAGCGCCCGGGGAAAAAACATAAACTTGGCGCCTCCTTTGAGTGCATCTGAGATACGAATAGTTGTATTTTCCTCATTTTGGCGCCCGGGGACAACTGTCCTCCCTGCCCTCCCCAAGCTACGCCACTGTATAACTCACAAGTTACAACTGTCTAAAGTAATGTCAAGCATACTCATGAACAGGTTCAAGTTACAATCTTAATATTCATTTGAAAAGTAAAGTACTAATCACACCCATACTAAATAACTTAGCATGAGAGATTTATGAGTCACTATATGAACTGAGTAAGATTCATTAATCAAAGTACTGAGAATACTGCTAGCAATAATGGTTAAAATCATACTGATTTACACAAGATCATATGGAACAACATAACTCCTGAGATATTGTTATTCATGTTCCTTTTAATCTCATAAACATACAGCTCTAAATAATATTTTTAATATTTGTCTAAATTTCACTTTCTTTGGGTGACACCACAAATTTATATTAACATCTGAAATTAAGATGTTAAAAGATTTTTAATGTTGATTTCCTTTTAAATGCATTTTATATTATCACTGGAACAATATCCAGTGGATATAACTACTATTTGGTCTAAACATCTGCCTAAATCTGAGCTGCCTCCCATGGCATATAAATTGACCTGAAAGGGCAATGCATTTGCACTTTTTAAAACTAATTTTAGCAAGACAATAAAGTTTGTTCCTATTTTATAAGTAATACAAACTATATTTAGCAAAAGATAACGTATACTTTGCCATAAACATGTAGGGACTAAAATCCCTCGCAACCCCAATATCTGATCCAATGTTTTTTACTGAATAGAGAAATCAAAATTTAGTTCAACCTTCTTAGAAGTCTCCTATGTATATTTTCTAAGCAAAGCTCAAGTTGTATATATATATATATATATATATATATATATATATATATATATATACACACACACACACAAAGTGTTGCATTTTCAACCAATGATGCCTTATGAATCACTCAGGTGTTGCTTAAATTGTGCATATCATATGAACAAATATGTGAAACCTATGCAAACAAAATACAACTGTATCCTGGAGAAAACAATTCCTATGCCCAATTAACCTGGGCAACTAAAACTTACTGCTGGATTTAGAAACTCTAATGCAATCCGCTCAATATTCATACTGCAAAAATAACTCAAATTTTCAGATGGCTTTCCATGCACCCACCATTTCAGTTCAGTTGACAAATATTGGGGTTGTTGTCCTTTTGTATTCTGCAGTAATCTTGACCATGTAATATATGGCAATAATGTACAAAGCTAGCAATCAACAGTTAATATGTACAACATACTAAATTATGAAATAAATGTAGTGAACACTCATAGCACATTCTAAGAAGATTATATCTAGAGCCAAGCATACATGCATAATTTGCATGAGATATGATGGAAATCTGTTTACATGTAAAAATGTTAATTTCACAAAATCAGGGATGATATAATAGCAATACATTGCTATATGTTTTTTTTAATAAAAAAATGATATGAATATTAATCCAAATTCTAGCATATGGATACAAAAAGATAATTCCACAGAGAAACATTACATATTTTTGCTTCTTAAAAAAAAACAACTTCAGAGTATAGTTTGTCAATATGTTCAACGTGAAGCCATATCTGAGGTCGGATTGGCACCATTTTCATTCAGGACCAACTAGGTATCATAATTAGTCTTCAGGTGAAAGCCCCATATCAATATGACTTTCCATTTAGGAGTAACAATTACAAGATTTTGAGACAGCTACCATGATGGCCACACTGAATGTCAGATTGGCACCATCTTCAATTAAGAACAATTCAATATCATAAGAAATCTTTTAATGAAATACCCATGTTTATGTGACCATCCATTCAGAAGAAGTAATGTTAATAAGATTGAAGATGTCTGCTTTGGCATCCATAATAGATGTCTAAGAAGAACCATCTTCCTTTAGGTCCAACTAGATATCAAATGTCTTCTGGTGACAACCCCATGTCAATGCAACTTTTCATTCTGGTGCTGCAGCTATAACAAAGTTTTAAAGATGGTTGCCATGGTCATCATATTAGATGTCAGATTGGCACAATTTTCATTCAGGACCACCTAGACATCATAATAGACTTATAGTCAAAACCTCATAATGATACGATCATCTTCTTTTAGGTCCAACTAGATATCAAATGTCTTCTGGTGACAACCCCATGTCAATGCAACTTTTCATTCTGGTGCTGCAGCTATAACAAAGTTTTAAAGATGGTTGCCATGGTCATCATATTAAATGTCAGATTGGCACAATTTTCATTCAGGACCACCTAGACATCATAATAGACTTATAGTCAAAACCTCATAATGATACGATCATCCTTTCAGTTAGAATAACAATAGATTTTAAAGACAGCCATTGTGGCAGCCATTTAACCATACTGGATGTCTGAGCAGCACAATTTTCATTTTAGACCAACCTGACCATGGGATAATGTGTGTGCAAAATTCATGGCAATTCCCCAAGTAGTTTAGGAAGAGAAGCAATAATAACCTTGTACTAATGGATGGAGAGACATCAGACAATGGAAAACGGGCCATCCCATAAGCTCTTCTGGTCTATGACCAGTAGAGCTAACAAACCAAACCAATTGGTTAGCAGGATTTTATACAGAATCAGTTGGTTTGGTTTGGTGCAAAAAAACATTAAGATTATTTAGAGCAGAGGCAATTTGAGAAAAGTGATATGCCCAAAAAAACACCAGTTAGCTGGCCCAGGTTAATTAGGTACTAGGACTTGCAACCGCAACCTTTGGTAACATGCTAAACACTGGGCCACTGGCTCCTTGCAGATTCAATGTGTACACGTAGTGTAGGATGAGTAAAAACGATGCAGGACAAGTAAAATATCCAAATCATGACAAGCAGACTGAAAATGTTTCAAGCCATTAGAACGCCACTGTTTATATACAATTGTATTGAGCAATACATGTACAGTGCCCTCCTTTGAAGTTTGAAAACCTTAAGTTCAATGCCACATTTTTTTCTTCCCTATCTGAGTCTTCAGTAACTTTAAATATTAATATGTTACAGTCCAGGACCTGAAACTGGAAGCATAGACTCTCAATCTCTGCTGTTCTGAAATTCATTAGTCAAGACAACTACATCATATTTCATATAATTTCCTGGTATGTTTAAGTGAATTCATAGTCAAGCTGTTCATAGTGAATTTACATACCATATTATGAAATAAAGTTAAAAAACCTTGAGATCTTAGGCTTGGTTTTTTAAACAAAGTTCATCATGGTAAAATGAAAAGTTACGAATTTTTTCATCAACTGACAGATTTCATGGTATCATGAACAACCATGAAATAGACAAATGCTTAACAATAAAACTGTGTTTCATGTTTCATCATACTATTTCATGGCATTTTATGGCTTTCATAATCCTAATGCATTTTTATTATATTACAAGACAAGCATTTCCATAGTTTCATCATGGGCAAAACCAAGATATACTATGACAATACATGACTTAAACTGTCCATTCCATGAATGACTGTAAAATTTTCATTAAACATGGGCTTATCATTGGATAAATATGGTAACAATAACTTTCAATAATCAAATTACTGCATAAAATCTTAATCTAAATCTAAAACGGCTATAAATCAACACCTTCATATGTTTAGACGTACAAAATAAAAACTGAACTTTTCCATACCATATTGCAAAAAAAAAAACTTTGAACAGCAGTTTGCACAAACTGTACTGGTATACATGCATGTATTTATGTCTTATGATTATCATATACAACCATTACCAATTTCATGTGTGTGTGTGTGTGTGTGTGTGTGACACTAATTAATATTTGCCTTATCAATTCATTTTAGTGCATGGACCAGCATTTTAATTTTATACATGACTGATCCTGGAAGCATGAAAATAAGTGAAACCTACAGCTTATCAAGATGATCTATTTATTAATATCAAGGTTAATTGTTGGTCCCTTTCATGTATCAATCATGCTTCTTTGCCAGAATATGGATCAATGCATATTTACCTGTATTTAAAGACTTCTAGTGACCGATTCCCTGAGAAGTCAGTTATTATACACTGGTTTGACTGTACAGTATGTAATACTGTACAGTATGTAATACAGTTTCTTGGATGTTGGTTCCTTCATAACAGTAAGCTATGAAAAATATAATACATTATAGGAAAAGTATCAATCTTGTACAGTGACCCTCCTCTATCTTTGTGGCCGTTTCTTCTGCAACAAAAATGTGACTTCAAAAACAGATGCTCATTGGTGTCGGGAAAGATTAAGGAGTGGTCCCTCTTGTGGGGCAAGCCTTTGAGAAAAGAGACTGGTGTTTTATTGCAATCATCTTCCATTTTGTAAGCTTCCTACAATATACATAATCAGAAACTGATTAAACACCTGGCATCATACGAAAAAGTATATCGTTATTAGAATTGGTTAAATACCTTATGGGAGTGTTGCTTATAGCTGGCTAAATCCCTTATAGACAATGTTTAAATCCCTGATCAGTGCATCAAAATATCATGATCAAGATGAGCTGCTGACAGGATCAAGTGCCATTTTAATAGCTACTGTCACAACACTCTAATGTCAGCTCCTTCAACCCCAGCAACCATTAAACAGATTCCTCATTATCATAGTGATAATTTACAATAATCAATACTGTCTGATACAGTGGAGCTCTCCACTCTCTGCATGCAATATTATTGATCCAAGGTTGGAACGAAAATGGTTGAGGGGGGTTGCAAAGGCTTTAGTAACTCCCTGGGGAACAAAATATTATTTATTTTATTTTAATCTTTAATATGTGTTTTTCTATTCTGATGACAATTAATTTATATGAAAATAAAACTAAGTACTTTTAATAACATTACCCTACAAAATCTCAAAGCATCTTATATACAGACTGTGTAGAATTTTGGAATAAAGTCCCAATATTATTTTTACATATTTCTGGAAGTCATGGATCCATATGGGGTTAAATGGAAACCTGATTACTGGAATAGGATATACAACATCAGGAAATTCAATACAAAATAAAAATATGCTCAAAACTGCCTTAAAGGACACTGATATATTAAAAGTATCTACCAATAAAGAACACTTTGAAAATTCACAATGAAAATTCCTGATATCTGTATGTAAGGGCCATATATATTAAAACTAACTGTAACAGAACCAAAAGCAGAAAGTACTGATCCCACTCTGTATAAAAGGCTGGAAGTAGAACTAGCACAGTGTATACAGGCATATTAGACATAGCAATACCATCAAGGAAATAAAGACAGCAGTAACCACTACATCACAAAGGCCCCACAATCTTACATGGCAGGACATTAATAGATGAACTTATGTTGGCAAACCATAGCTGGGAGAAGATCAACATTCAGGCATCATATTCACAAAACTCCTGAGTTTTCAGTCAAACTCAAAACTGCATTTGTCACAGTTTTATATATGTTAAATTGTTACAAAATATACTACCATCGTTAACAGATGTCTGTATTTAAATGAACTGCTACTGTTTTAAAACTTCATATATTTCACTTAGTTTATTTAAATTGCAAGCCGTCAAAATTCAGATCTAAGTGTGCGCTCAAGACCTTCTTGAAGATGGGGTCAGGGGCCTAAATAATGCTGTGGTAGGCTTAAAAGCCATCTCATTCAAAGTCTCATCAATATAAAAAAAAATCATGATAAATTGATCCCAAATGCAATAATCCTAGTAAAATCATGCAGTGGAAAGCAATGTAAACATGTGACTTCTATATCAACCATCATAATCAAGTGCATAACTGGGTGATTTTAAATATGCTGTGGAAGCAAAGTAAACATGTGACCTCTGTATCAACCACCGTAATCAAGTGCCTACTAAGTGATTTTGTGCAAACGAGATGCTTTTATCGATTATGTATCTATTAACAGCATTTGTTGTAGGTACATGCAGTTCTAATGCATATGAAATAGTGCCACTGTCATAACAACAATGCTGCTGTGCCAATAATGAAGATGAACAACTGCAGGTTTTATCTTTATTCCAAAAATATTTGTTCTCACACATATTTTTTAACCATACTATAGATACTGTTATCATAAAAAACTGCCCACCTTGATAACTGAATAGGACACCTTATGAACATGAGGGAAGACCAATTCCAACTCCATATGAAAATCACTGGATATAATGTTCAATAATATGCATCAAAACAAATCATACTGTGCTTTTCCTGCTTATTCAAATTACTCTACCCTTTGAACTAGAGATGCGCAGTATTTGAGAAACATTCCTCTGGTCTCATAAAATTTTATGAAAGAAGACACTATCCAACTACAATTCTAACTGAAGCTTTTTCCAAAGCAAGTCAAATTAATTATTCATAACTACTGAAACCATCTCAAAGGGGTTAAAAACTAACAATGTAATACAATGTAATACCAGCTTTCTTTCATATGATAAAGATAATTATTTTCTCAAACATGTAATTAGAACTCTCCGGCCAATTGTCAAATTAACTTTACCAGAGATTTTCCGAGATCAACCAACATTTGCGCAGAAAACTGGTTTTAAATTAAGTAACCAATTAACAAAAGCTAAGTTTTCTAGCAAACACGCAGGCCTGATAGGTAAAACATTGCTAACAGAGTACTAGATTATGAGACAGTTAATTCCAGCTTCTGCATGAAAATGGATAAATCTAAAATCTTAAGAAGCACATTTACAAACCTCAAATTTATGAAAACTCAGAGGTCATGGCACCACACAAAATGACATCTACTCATTCACCTGCCATCAATGTGGCAAACAATACATAGTGAGACTAAAGGAATTCCAAGTGAGAATAAAGGAACACTTGCAGGAGATCTGTAACCATAAGATTCCTCAGTGTCTAAAAACATTTTAACCAATATGACCACAACAATGATTGTGTTAAATATCAGATAACAGAAATTATTAAATCTGATCCACAGTTCACTAGTAGCACCATGTAAAGGAAAGATAGAGAACTTTTTTTTGATGCGCCAGTTATAAACTCTACAGTCCGTAAGGATTAACATCTCTGTTTAACTGGGAGTTCAGTAATGTTTAACCTACTGGTATAAGAGTTTAAAACAGTAATTGTTTTCAGTGGTATGTAATACATTACTTTTTCAATGTACTTTCCGTCAGTAAGAAATGTCCAGAAATTCCAGAGTAATCTTGTTAAAACTTATTATAAAATGGTTGTATCTGTCACAAATTAATGATGAATACTACAAATATAATTATATTTATGATCCTTTAATCACATATTTGACACATACCATGTATGCTAATGAGGTGTCCAAATTGAATATTATGAGATACATTCAGACAGAATCCAACTGGATTTAAAAAACGTAATGTTTTTGTTATTTACTACTGCACATGAATGTGATAAGTACATGTATTCCTTTGTAATCCTACATGTATCCTACATTTACTCCTTTGTAAATTTTGTAATCCTATGATTTTCAGGATCACAGTTGCTTTATGTCTGAATTTATGTAATTTCTCAGTCACTAAATATTGTCTCATTTGTTGAGTGTGTTTTATGTTTACTCACATTCGCTGCTAAATATCTTGCCGAGGTTGTCTCATATTTGTCTCAATGATCTCTCTACAGTCAGCATGACATGTCTTTGCAGTATCAATTATGGTGTAAGCTTAATCATCCCACTTTACTTACAGTTTTTAGATCACAACTTAAACAAGAACGAACCTATTTTACCATGAAAAAGCTTTTTTAAAAAATAAAAAACAATTCTGAAGTAAAGATAGCAAACTTTTTCCAAAATCTCTAAGACCTTGAAAACCATGCACCCCAATGCTCTCTTTTTCTTGTTAAAACGTTCTTTTCTTTTCTTCACTGACCTTTGATGTAATATCTTGAACATTTAATGAAATTTGAGAAAGCAGAGAAACAAGACAGTACTTTTGGTTTCATGTATTCTCTCTGTATTTGTGGAAAAAATTCTGTGTAAATTTGAAGTAAAAATGCTTTAATTAAATTAAAATATAAGTGAATTGCAACTTTATCATTTGCTAATATTGCTATTGTAGTAGCACTGGTCTGATGTAACTGCGCTAAGAGGAATTAGTCACAAGCGAGAGGGTTTATCTTTTCTATATTTAATGTAATCCTACTGCTCCAGATCTTACAATGACTCCATTGCACTATGTTTAACCTGGCTTATAAACAATCCTAGCATACTTCAGAGAGAGCATTCCCTGAAGACCTTTTCTAGAGCTAAACTTATGGTCCGATTGTGTTAGTTCCAGAGCCTTTATCTGACCCTAGTCTACATACCACCATGCACAAAACCTAAATTATTTAATCCAAATTATAGACCCTTTCGGTAACCTTATTATCTGCCATTTCTTTCTGAGCTCTTTAGTGTTTGGAGGTTGCAATAGAAGCATTTGCAGTAGGTATTGCCACCAGTCATCATTCATTGATTGCAAAATGGAGCAAAGTGAATGAAATTATATTTCTCGTCATGGGCAAGCTTTCAAATTAAACACCCTATACAAACACACAATAAAGTAATTAATGGATAATTGTTCGGCACAATGGATATAATCATATATCAAAAGTATGTGTATCACATGTGCAGATTCTTGCAATTTAAATTTTATTAAAAATGTAGAAGATAATTTGAGAATAATAAAATAGTGAACACACAATTCCTTGGCAAATCAACAAAAATAACAACACAAAGATATTAAACAAAAAATGAATTACAATTAAACTGGATGTTGAAAGTAGCATGTTATGTAAGTAAGTCAATTATGAACCTTCATACATGATTATGTTCTATGTTATGCAAAATGCTTAGAATATGCATCTATTGATGAAATCCTTCTCTTAACCTTCCTTAATTAAACAAATCATTTACAAATAAAACAAAATTTCCACTGTGTACTTTGTTGCCATTGTGTTAAAGCTTAATACTATCAAAAATTCGGCAATGAATATGTGATAGTTTCCATCTGCATATGATGATTGCATACTTTCTCAAAAGGGCACGTTTCATGCAATTATCATCAGTTTTGAAAATTACTTCTATTTTCTGCTGTGCAATTCAAACAGATATGTATGCATCTGATGATTAAAAACTTCTTTTGATTTTTTCAATAAAAAAATGAAAAACAAACAATAATTTCCTTTGCTTATTTTATTTCCACTGCATTCCATTTATCCACTGCGTATTTTATTTCCATTGCATTCCATTTTTTCATTGCGTATTTTAGTCATACCAATCTATAATACTGATCATGTTCCACAACAGCTGGACCGTTTATCAAAGTTATTTTATGAATGGTGAGCTGTATACTGTTTTATTTGTGGGCACTTCACCGTCCTTTAGCTATGTTAAGCTATCAGCCTTTGAAGTGCCCCCCCCTCCATCTGTAAATTTTAAAGGCTCAAATGAGTTTCCATATCCCCCATGGTGTAGGTGTTTGTTTTTCTGTAACAAATCAAAAATAATTAGGAAGAAACAAAGTATTTATTATTCTTGCTCTGGGGTTGCTCTTTGCATTTTATTATTTTATGGTGGGTCGTACTACTGGTAACATTTATCCTTATGAGCTAATTAATTCCAAATTAAACTGTAACTACCCAATTCTATTTTAAGCACTTTATACCTATTAAAAGAGATTCAAATTTCCCAACTGCTTGTCACTAATTTAAGTGTTTGAGTATTAAGGGAAACTTGCTAACATTCATTTATAATAGGTTTATAAACACATAATACTACTGCTATAATGACTTTGTTTCAATTTCTCAGCCTGATCTGTAACCTTACACCATTACACCTGTGTGGCTGTTGATCATACCATATTTAACCGGACTCACAGCCCCTAATTTGAGATATACTCCTCCATCATAGATATACCATTATTAAATTCATGAAGTGAATTTAGAAAATTATATACAAATGTATCTACTCTTCTAAAACTTATATATATATATATATATATATATATATAATAGCGATATTCGCTGCACGATCCCTGAATAAATTTTTTACACATTATTTTATTTTTCATACTTGTAAGAAGAAAAAACTATTTTTGATGTGTACGAGAAAAATACATATAAAATTTCAGGAGCCATGCCATGATCATCTTGTATTATTCATACGCGATCCCTTCCCCAAAATGATAATAAACTTTGTATGTTTTTTTTGTACTTTTAAGAAATAATTTTATTTTCATGTGCGAGAAAAATACATGTATATTAAATTTTCGGGAGCCACACCACAACCATGTTATATCTGAATTTGTGTTATAACAGAGCATGCTATAGCGGGGTCACACACTATATATATATGTCAAAATTTTGGAAATTTCTCTTGGGTACCAGTCAATCCTAACAATCAGTTACCAGGGTACCCGATCAAAGGGAAATTGTATTAAATGTGAACCTGAACTGACTTGCTCTAGGTTCACACATGCCACCTCCAAGAGAGGTAAAGCGTATTACTAATATAAGTGAGCATAAAAAGAGCAATCTACATATTATATGACATAATTACAGAAAACTATGAAAAATGTACATATTTATTTTATGTAACAAATATGTATTTTTGCTACTTACCTGGATCTGCTGTTAAAATTTTTGTCACAAATCGACTAAACCCATGTGGATTACTAGTTAATACAAAAGTATACACACAAAAGAAATTGATTTATTTATGTATAACACTCACTCTAAGTTTAACTAGCCTACATGTCTATAGTAACTTTCACAAATAGTTGTAAAGTCCACAAATGATGACTGTTGTAGTATCCTCAACCTGCCAAGGTTCATCCCTTAATGATGGTCCAGTGCAGCATGTTTTAAGTTTAACAAAATCCCTCTCCTCTAACATTTTTTCAGTTGTATAACATCCAACAGTCACATCGATACAGCCCGGGGTTTTTTTTGTTTTTAATTTTTTTAAACTTTTTAAATGATATCTGGTACCATTTATTTTCAATTTAGACTGGCCTGTTACATATGTAGTATCAAAATAAGAATGAATCTATGACAAGTGGTTTCACATTCAAGAATCCCATTTGTTTTTTGGGAACTATTTCATGTAAACTTAATGCAAAACTTAACATATTACACACATGGTCAATTTTTATTAAATTTTTTTTCAGTTTTATTAAATTACAAAGATTTCCCTAATGTTTAAATCTCTCAGTGAAAAATTTCGTTCTATTTAGTTGTCCATTTCGTTCATATTTTCCTAACATGGTATAAGAAGTGCATGTTATGGTAACCAAGTTTTTGTGTTGCCTTTGCTGTGACGAAAATATCTGCCTTGGGTTTCCTGCTAATAAAAAATAATAATAAAAAAGGTCCAATAAACAAACATGTGAACAGCGGCACTGACTTGCACAGCTAATACCTGCTCCAGTGCCGCAAACTTAACGCAAAAATGGCATTAGTTACACCAGACATTTCTATTGTGTTTTCTTTTATTTGAATTGTAGCATGGATTTAAATTTTATTTCATCGAATATTTCATAATCAGTACTTACTGTCGCTGTCGATGAAAGTACTGACCTAGTTAACATCATCAGGATCTCAAAACAATGCATTTAAGTCGTGAGAAAAATGGTGCATGAATTATGGACAGGCACAAAGTTAGGACTTTCTAGCTATAAATATCAGCATTGATTCTTAAATAGGTTGCACGAGAAAGGAGAGAAGTCTCCTCTCTTGTTGTATTATATAGTACATGTATGACAAGGAAACTGTAAGCAACCATACGAGCCCCTGTGATGATGCAAAATGTACAAACGACACGAGCTTCAAACTGTAATTGCTTTTCTGTGTCTCCATCTGGACTTAGAATACTTTTTTTTAACAGGTACCCAGTTGTTCATATTATTGCCTGAGTTATTATCAACAGACAGGTACACAAGAAACTATTATTATTCTTGGAATTATAAGAATATAATTAGTAACCTTTTGGTTATAATCATTTATAATTATGAATACACCATGTGATTACACTGCCAATGAAGAACAGTTACAATTACAATTATAAGAGCTGCTGAAATAAATAATTATGATTACAGCTCAAAATGTAATCAATTGCAATTGATTAAAGATCATAATCCTAATCAGCCCAATTCCTGCATATGAATGATTTGACAATACTGTCCAAATCAAACTGAGAATACTTTGATTTCATTCATGATTTATATCTACATGATCACCAATTTAGGTATAATTTTGAACACATTTGAAATGCCAGTAAGTTTATATTGTTAGGGAGCCCCTGGCAACAATCAGGTTAGAAATTATAAATTGATGAATGAAATGAGTTTTGTGCATTTTTTATATCCTTGATGCGTGTCGTTTTTTTAAATTGGTAGGGCAGTGTTTTATCTACAAATGGCTTCATGTAAGTCATTTGACTCATTAAGGCAAAAAACATTGAGTCAAAATCCAAACCTATGAGTCTTATTCAAGCCGATGATCAGTTTTAAGTAGTTTTTAAAAAATACTTATATTGTTTAAATACACAACAAAAATATTAGTTATATAATGTGACTAAAGCCAATAAGGCAATTCCCTTGCCAGAAGCATCTGAACATTCTATATTTGTTAAAAATCTTGTTGATGGTTTCATTTGACCAGGCGTTTATTGTTGGCTATGTCAGTGCTTTCATCTGCCATTGCTATCACAAATGACGAATTTTGCAGGTCACGTATAAGACTATCCTCAACAAGGTTTGATTGGCTCTCCAATAACTCTGAACAGGTAGCAGCCGAGTCATAGCCTACTGAATGGCGGAATTCTTCAAAATGCCAATGGCATCAATTTCTTCAGCGACAATTTTTAGACTGAACCTTTGTTTTTTGTAAATCAGCAAAACATAACATTGGGGTGCATCAATTTACGTACCGATGATGATTTTTGTGCGTCAAATCGGAAAAGTCTGCGTATGACGCATGACGCATAGGTAGATAAAACACTAGTAGGGAGGTACAAATGGGAAATTGTGTGAATACCATAGTCTGCAAGGGCTTATACAGTTGTTTGTAATTAATTCATCCATGTGTAGTGTTGCAGTACAGTCTCTTTTTTCCGAACATGTCCTCCTTTTGGATCCTTAAATCTACATACTGGTATAGACCAACAAGTAGGTCTCCGCTTTTTTTTGTGTCAGAAAAAAAAAAAAAGCGGAGACCTACTTGTTGGTCTACATACTGGTACAGATACACTCACTCTCCAGAATATCTTTTTTTAAGTTCTCCAGTTCAAATATGGTTAATCCTATATATGTGTACTATACATATAATACATGTCTTGGTAAATTGCGAGCAACTATACGAGTAGTCCGATGGTGAAACAACGGCGGGGGAGGGGCATGGACTTGCATCGCTGCTTACAATTTAACTGTCAGTGAACGGAAGTTCTCGATGTAAACAAGCAGACAAACTAGACTGCTTAGGGAGCTTTTCTGGTTTTTAGAACAGTCCACTTTTATAAAAACTGTGTCGTCTGCGTCCAATATTTGCAATCTCTAGTTTTAATATTTCAAAACATACTGAATAAATGAAAACAATGAACTCTAGTACATACTTGTTCAAAGAAATGTAGCACCAAAATTTAGAAATTGTTTAGACATTTGTTGCTTACAAACATAGACTCACCCATGCAAATATGGCGACCGTGTTACTGAAGAAACTCCCTTTTCATTTGAAACGCCAAGAAGTTTATAGTGTTTTGGGACCCCCTCGAGACTACCAGGCTTTTAACTGATGAATGAACTTACTAAGTTTTGTGCATTTGTTTGTATCCTTTATGCCTAATTTTTTTTTTTTTTTTAAATCGGCAATGGGGTACAAATGGGAATGTGTACGACTATTAGAATGTATAACTAAGAACCCATGTGATTTAGACCTACAGACTGTTGTTTCTTCACATATAGCCTAGATATTTATCAAAATCATACCTTGTAGTGATATCACTGACGCAACGCTCTCTCTTTTCTGCTAATTCAATTTTCTTCATTACGAACGGGATGAAGATAAAGACATCCAAAACGTCAGTCACTGATCAAGTCATCTAAACGCTTAAAATTATGCAGCATTAATATACATGTACAACAGGTGCTAAAGGCAAGCTTGATGTTGGAAAAAAAGCAATAATCTGAAGGGAAAAAATCATACCGAGTGGCAAAAAGACCTTAGATTAACCCTCCCCCATGCCCCGTTCTGACATAGGACCTTGTCTATCATACTGTTTCACATTATGATAGACAGGGTCCTATGTCAGAACGGGTCATGGGGGTAATCTAAGGTAAGCACCTATGACATTAGTCGGAGTTTCCTCTGACCCTTGCTACCCCATTTTTGATATTTGGACATTTATGTTGGGGTGTAGGGTCAGAGTCCATTCCTTATCGAAAAGTTGGAATTCGCCGACACCATGGTGTCGGCATAGGATAGTCGCTTACTAACCGGCCTAGCAAACTTTAACGACCTTTCATTGAGATATACCTATCAGACAGATCGCAGAGAGTTATAGTAGACGGAGCAACATCAGAACCAGTACCGGTTGTTAGTTGGGTACCTCAAGGGAGTGTTTTGGATCCCGTCCTCTTCCTGGTGTTCATTAATGATCTACCTGCGAGCGTCAGATCCAATACGAGACTGTTTGCAGATGACTGTATAGTCTACCGGGAAATAAATGTCTCCAAGGACTGTGAGATCCTTCAAGAAGACCTGAACCAACTGAGCAGCAGAGAGGGTGAACCCTACAACTTTGTAGAGACCTTATTTTTGAAATTTAAGGGTTCCTACGAAGGCTGAAAAAAAAGTTTTTGCCTTAACAGTAAAAACTTCTCTAATTGACCAGATTTTTTCTGATTTTTTCACGTGCTGGTCACTACGCGTATGTCGTTCACCCTCTCTGCTACTATGGTTTTTATCCAAAAATTGTATCAAGTCCGTTACGATATCTTGACCTCGGATCATGTAAATTTATTGTTACAAAACCAAAGGGAGCAGCTTGTGCTTTTGAAAAGAAATTTTTTAATTTGTTCATATCCATGTCCCCAGAACACCAAGTATAATAAATATTTTGCAGCGTATGATTATCTACTCCGTTGAACACAACTAAAATGTTACAGTTATCCCTGATCACTTTTGGAATTTGTGTATAACGCTGTGTAACATAAATCACGTCTGTGTTTTTGTGACGGCCTCGTGAAAATATCCGAGCTGGATTGGATTGTTTGTCCAGCATGACATCATCGTATGCCACGAGGTTATTAATGAATCCATCCAGATCATCTACAGATGGCGCTTCATCAATATCAGTAATAAAGTCTATGACTTCACTGTCTTCATGCAACAATTTTGCATTTTCATTAAAATCTTTAAGTACTTCGTAACATCGCTGATCATCTACAGATGGCGCTATCAAATATAATTTATCCCACTTCAGCCATCTCATTATTAGATTGATCAATAATTGTGTCTTTCCACTTCCGGACGGACCTATTATAATCATTTTGATAGAATTTGGTAACGCTGGATGGTGCTTTACTGGCTCTTGTTTTCGTGTCGCAGAAAAGTCAATTATATCCATATAATTAATAATATGAGTCTATATTGTGTTCGATGCAGAGCATCTACACCTACTATTGAATTAACGACAATAACAACAAAAAATAAAAGACGTGCACTTACAGGTAAGTGTGTGAAATGTGGCACCAAGAAACATAAATTTATTCCAACAAAGACAGGTGGGGGTGATATCGCTGCTTCGTTAGGAAAATTACCAAGAACTCCATGGGCTAAATATCCCGGTGAGAAACATTTACCCGGATATAATTATTGTGGCCCAGGAACTCGTCTCGATATCAGACTCGATGATCAAGATCAACCAAAACAAGGAGAGTATCCAGTAAATAAGATTGATCAAGCGTGTCACGTTCATGATGTCGCGTATAAAAGTAAGGATTTGCAACACCGACATCTCGCGGATGTGAAATTGATTCACGCTTTAAATTCTATACCTAATAAATCTCTCAGAGAAAAATTAGCTAGTTTTCTAGTAAAAACTGCTATGAAAGGTAAACTGGTGCTAGGGGCTGGCAATTAATTATATAACTATCATAATGGAATCTGTTTATTGTTCCCCGAGAGGATTCTGGAGAGGTAAAGCAGCGATTAGTAAACTCGCCGAAGCAGCAAAAGTTTCACATGATGTCGCTGCATCATGGTTAGCACGACAGGCAATATGGCAAATCTTCCTAAGTCCACCTAAAAAAATTCATTACGCGCATTTTGATGTTAATGTCCCTAATGAAGTTCATCAAGCGGATATTTTGTTTTTACCACACGATACCATTAAAACACGTGGACGAAAATCACGCACATACAAATACGCATTAACTGTCGTTGACATTGCTAGTAGATATAAAGAAGCGGAGCCATTATCAACGAAAACAGCATCTGAAGTTGCATCTGCGTTCGAACGAATTTATCATCGAGGTGGTCTACGATGGCCAAAACTACTACAGGTTGATCCTGGTAAAGAATTTCTTGGAGTAGTATCATCATTGATGAAGAAACATAATGTTAAAATCAGACGAGGACATACTGAAATTCATCGTGATCAGGCAATCGTTGAACGATTTAATAGAACACTTGCCGAGCGGTTATTCGGATATCAATACGCAAAGGAAATATCTACTGACTTCAAAGATAGATCTCGTGAATGGGTTGCAAGATTACCGAGTGTGATAGCTGCGTTGAATAATGAAATTACTCGTGCAACTTCCATGAAACCTTCTAATGCGATCAAAAAAAAATACATACCAATACAACGACATGAATCTTTCTCTCAACCAGTATTAGGTAATGTTACAGTTAGATATTTATATGAACCTGGCGAACTTGAAGGTGGTAAAAAAAGAGCAACCGATCCTATTTGGAGCGTGACTACACATAAAATTTCTAGCGATGGCGAGTCACCACAATTTACTCATTTAAGATCTTCGATGTTAGCTTATGTTTCGATAAACCTACTATCGATGATAAATAAATTTCCTCATCACGCTGTCAGAGTCGCTACGGATTCATTTTATGTACACAAAAAATATAAAGATTTATTAAAACTCGGTAATGGTGAATGGGGGACATGGAGGATAAAACAAGAAAATATACTTAGTTATTCCGAATCTGCCGATGTTGAAATTGCGGAGACATATTACAAAATAATAATCAAATATCAAAGTCATCGGCACCATCTGTGTACGATCCTGTATCTAGACATAAAACCGTTTATCTTAATGGGTGTGGAGGGTCAGGTAAAACAACTCGTGTTATTAATTTATTTATAAATAATATATCAGATATGATTGTTTTAACACCGACGCACAAACTTGCTAGAGAAATAAAGCAACGAGGAGTAAAATCGTGTACTTATCATAGTTTCTTTAGATGGTGCGGAGATACATGGACTCCATCGCGGATGGGTGAAAAATATATACCTAAAATTATCATTTGGGACGAGATATGCACGGTGTCGTTAGAAACACTAAAAACATTTCTTGAATGGTTATTGACAAAGATTACTGCTGTGATTATGTGTGGCGATAATGGTCAACCACCACCCTTTGTTGGACAGTCTCCACATGAATGGCTAAAGAATAATGTAGATTATTACGAAGAAATAAATGATGACCATAGAGCTATTGATGAGCCGCTAAGGGAGCTTAAAAGATTAATCAGATTACAGCCAGATCAAATACAATGCGAGATACTGCGTAAAGTAATTCCAGAGACAATTATAAATGATTTTTGGATTTTATGGAGACCTGCTGATTTGATAGTCGCGAGTAGAAAAATAGTTCGTGATGAACTACAAAAGAAATTATTTACGTTACATAAAGAAAAGTTTCCGGATCTACCTGTACCTTTGTGTTATCGCCCATCAGATACTCGACGACAAAATATTGAAGTTGAAATACCAGGTGGAGACGCTGAAAATGTCCGGGTACAGAATCTTGTCTTGAATGATATCGTGTTGGTTGTTGTTGATGTTGTTGAGAGCGCGTTGAACATAGATAAATCGCCATGGACATTAGGATACGCTATAACAATTCACTCGTCACAGGGATTAACTATAACTGATACTAGAATCTGGATTGTAGATGATCGTATTGAATGGTCAAATTTAGTCTATCTCGCCGTATCTCGAGTCAGGAGAATATCGCAACTGCGTAGGGTTATTGTAGATTACGTAATAACTGAAGAAATCCATGTCGATATCAATAAAAAATTAGTCAGCTATAAACAGTGTGACAAAAAAAATAAACGTGACTTTGATCTTGATGCTGAATTTATTATAAAACTAAAACAACACAGAATAATCATTGCGCAAGTTGCAACTGTAATATGTCATGGCAGTGTTTTAATTCAAGACAATTTACCGTAGACAGAATTAATAGTGATCTCGGTCATACACGTGATAATGTGATGTTGACCTGTCTTGAGTGTAATCGACGTAGAGGCTCTGGACATTTACAAAATTGAGCTTGGTGGTAATTGCGTATCCTCAGGAATTATTTGCAATTGTTCACGTACAAATCCACGTTGAGGGGCAGTAGAATCTAGTCTGTATATTGGAGGTCTACCAGTGGATCTAACTACGCTAGAAATTTTATGTGTAGTCACGCTCCAGATAGGATCGGTTGCTCTTTTTTTACCGCCTTCAAGTTCGCCAGGTTCATATAAATATCTAACTGTAACATTTCCTAATACTGGTTGAGAGAAAGATTCATGTCGTCCGTAGCCATTGGGTATATATTTTGTTTTGATCGCATTAGAAGGTTTCATGGAAGTTGCACGAGTAATTTCATTATTCAACGCAGCTATCACACTCGGTAATCTTGCAACCCATTCACGAGATCTATCCTTGAAGTCAGTAGATATTTCCTTTGCATATTGGTATCCAAATAACCGCTCAGCAAGTGTTCTATTAAATCGTTCAACGATTGCCTGATCACGATGAATTTCAGTATGTCCTCGTCTGATTTTAACGTTATGTTTCTTCATCAACGATGATACTATTCCAAGAAATTCTTTACCAGGATCAACTTGTAATAACCGTGGCCATCGTAGACCACCACGTTGATAAATGCGCTCAAACGCAGATGCAACTTCAGATGCTGTCTTTGTTGATAATGACTCCGCTTCTTTATATCTACTCGCAACATCAACGACAGTTAACGCGTATCTATACGTGTATTGACGTCTACGTGTTTTAATGGTATCGTGTGGTAAAAACAGTATATCCGCTTGATGAACTTCATTAGGAACGCTAACATCAAAATGCGCGTACTGAATTCTTTTAGGTGGACTCAGGAAGATTTGCCATATTGCCTGTCGTGCTAACAATGATGCAGCAACATCACGTGAAACTTTTGCTGCTTCGGCGAGTTTACTAATCGCTGCTTTACCTCTCCAATACCCTCTCGGGGAATGATAAACAGATTCCATTATGATAGTTATATAATTTAATTGCCAGCCCCTAACACTAGTTTACCTTTCATAGCAGATTTCACTAGAAAAGTAGCTAATTTGTCTCTGAGAGATTTATTAGGTATAGAATTTAATGCGTGAATCAATTTCACATCTGCGAGATGTCGTTGTTGCAAATCTGGACTTTTATAAGCAACATCATGAATGTGACATGCTTGATCAATCTTATTTACTGGATACTCTCCTGGTTTTGGTTGATCTTGGTTATCGAGTCTGATATCAAGACGAGTTCCAGGACCACAATAATTATATCCGGGTAAATGTTTCTCACCGGGGTATTTAGCCCATGGAGTTCCTGGTAATTTTCCTAACGAAGCAGCAATATCACCCCCACCTGTCTTTGTTCCTGACTTAGTCATGGAGACAAATTTGTATTTCTTGGTGCCACATTTCACACACTTACCTGTAAGTGCCCGTCTTTTATTTTTTGTTGTTATTGTCGTTAATTCAGTAGTAGGTGTAGATGCTCCGCATCGAACACAATATAGACTCATATTATTAAGTATATGGATATAATTGACTTTTCTGCGACACGAAAACAAGAACCAGTAAAGTACCATCCAGCGCTTCCGAATTCTATCAGAATGATTATAATAGGTCCGTCCGGAAGTGGAAAGACGCAATTATTGCTAAATCTAATAATGAGATGGCTCAAGTGGGATAAATTATATTTGATAGCGCCATCTGTAGATGATCAGCGATGTTACGAAGTACTTAAAGATTTTAATGAAAACGCAAAATTGTTGCATGAAGACAGTGAAGTCATAGACTTTATTACTGATATTGATGAAGCACCATCCGTAGATGATCTGGATGGATTCATTAATAACCTCGTGGTATACGATGATGTCATGCTGGACAAACAATCAAATCCAGCTAGAATATTTTCTCGAGGTAGACATAAAAACACGGATGTGATTTATGTTACACTGCGTTATACACAAATTCCAAAAGTGATCAGGGATAACTGTAACATTTTAGTTGTGTTCAACGGAGTTGATAATCATACGCTGCAAAATATTTATTATACTTGGTGTTCTGGGGACATGGACATGAACAAATTTAAAAATTTCTTTTCAAAAGCACAAGCTGCTCCCTTTGGTTTTGTAACAATAAATTTACATGATCCGAGGTCAAGATATCGTAACGGACTTGATACAATTTTGGATAAAAACCATAGCAGCAGAGAGGGAGGACGACATACGCGTAGTGACCAGATTGTGAAAAAATCAGAAAAAATCTGGTCAATTAGAGAAGTTTTTACTATTAAGGCAAAAACTTTTTTTTCAGCCTTCGTAGGAACCCTTAAATTTCAAAAATAAAGTCTCTACAAAGTTGTAGGGTCCACCCTCTCTGCTGCTTCTTGTGATAAGTCTTACTGACACCAAAATGACCAGCTTAAGGAGTTTTATGGGCTAGACTATGAATTTTCTGTTTATGAGACATAGGAATAACAATTTGATTGCTCACTGACCATTCATCACAAGCAGGTACATCAGGTGGCCGACATTTTCTCATAATGACCCCATTTTTCATAAAGTAAGAAACTGGTACTTGCGTGGCTTCAATTTCTGAAACCCAGTCTTCTCTCTTCTCTGAGGAATAGTGCTTGGGGGCCTGTAACTCACATTAAATGTCTTGCATGCTTATAAAGTACCTGCTACTTTCTCTTCAGATATTTTACAGCTGCAGTCAGAAATTGGCAAGTGGTTTCCATTATTACGTGAAGAAACTAAACTTAGTTATGAATATCTCTCTCTCTCTCTCTCTCTCTCTCTCTCTCTCTCTCTCTCTCTCTCTCTCTCTCTCTCTCTCTCTCTCTCTCTCTCTCTCTCTCTCTGCCTCTCTCTCTCTCTCTCTCTCTCTCTCTCTCTCTCTCTCTCTCTCTCTCTCTCTCTCTCTCTCTCTCTCTCTCTCTCTCTCTCTCTCTCTCCGTGCTGAGTGAATAAGTCATTTAAATTATGGAATTTACCAGTAATATATGTGGCCACTTTAGTAACAGTGGGACCTTAATATTAAAATAAGGTATATCAAAATTGGCGACAATCAAAATTGGCGACAAATATTGGGCTTGTTGGGCGACAAGAGAAATGGAACAGGTGGGGTGACGTCACGGTACTGGCAACAATGTTGCAAGTGACTGACCTGAATACGCGCGGCTACCACTCTAGGTAGGGACAAATACAGTTGAGACATAGACATATATAACACATATATAACACATATAGGCAAGAAAGAATAAATATCTTTTCGAGGCATATGAAGTGGCCCTGAAAAGGGCCTTTCGTTTTCATCTATTTTCTCCACTTCTTCCACCAGTTCCTAAATTTCCCAATGATTCGTTTCTTCTTCTTCTTCTTCTTCTTTTACTCGTCTGCTATCCAGTCAGGATGTCCCATTGCTCTAAATTTTTCCTGTATCTTTATCCAATTGTTATTCAGTCTCTCAAACTCTTCTGGTCTAAGCCCCATTTGACAAAGGACCACTCTGTCAAACTGAATATATCTTCCAAAAAACACCTCACTTGGATGACAACATCAAGAGCCTGCTTCAAGGTGCCTACTCTTACATATTTAGGTTGGATGAAACCTCTTAACTTCTCAACTTCCTCCTCTATCATGCCTAGCACTTGATCCCTGGCTACTCTGAGGCTGGTGACTTGACTTGTCACAAAGTCTTTCGTGATTGGATGCCTCGATTCTTTTTCAATTCTTTCCACCACGTAGGCTGCATCAACCATCCAATACCAACTGTTTTTCAATTTGTTGAACAAATCTATGTTGTGTTGACTAGTCAACGCTGGGTAGCCAGACTGAAGACCGCTCCTTGTTATATACATGAAACACGGACGAGAAGGAAAACATCCCTTACACTCACTTCACATGTTATATACTATCCACACAAACGGGAAGAGAAGAAAAGACACCATATCTACTATCCACACAAATGAACGCGAACATACACAAACACACTATATCTACTATCCAAATCCCCAATATCTACTATCCACACAGACGGGAAGAGAAGAAAAACATACACTATACTATCCACACAGACGGGAAGAGAAGTAAAACACACTATACTATCCACACAAACGGACGCGAACGCACACAAACACACCATATCTGCTATCCAAAACTCCAATATTTACTATCCACACAGACGGGAAGAGAAGAAAAAAAAACTCATTATATCTACTATCCACACAAACTTACGCGAACGCATAAAACACACACTCTACTATCCACATAAACGTACGCGAACGTTTTCAAACATACACACATACCAGTGAAAGAGTAAGTGTTTATAATTACACTACTCCACATTCACACAAATTGGCAACTTGACTAGTATCTCTTTTCTAAAGAGTTGTTTAGCACTGAGAAGGGCTCTTTTCTTTTTAAACTTCAGATTCACCTGGCTAATGTCGGCACCTCCCTGGTCGGGTCCCACACACACAACGACGGCTCCAGTCCTGCTCCCAATTGATGTTTGTGGTTGGGAGCTCAGACGGGGCTTGAGTGGCTTCGCTATTCCACTCCTCCGTTTGTGGAATAGTGAAGACTTGGTGTTGTTGTTGTCCCCTCTTTCTTCTTCTATACCACACCCAGGGATGATGATGATGAGGTCTCTGCGGCTCCCTCACTTGCCGTTGTCTCTCCAATTCCTCCAATGCCTCCTCCTCCCAGTTTCCTGTCTGGGGGATAGGGACTCCTGGTACTGGTGGTACTGGTGGCAGAGGCTATGGCTGTCGTTGTTGTGGAAGTGGTGGCTATGAAGATGTTGGTGTCCTCACCTCTTGCTTGACCTCACACAAAGGTCTCAGTATGAGGTGAGGCAGGATCCCTCTCTTCTTTTTCTTTACCTCTTCTTTCTTCTTTTTTTCCTCTTCTTCTTCCAACCGGTCTGCTTCTGCAATGACCTCCATAGCCAGCTCATCCAGGAGGCGCCTGGCATACTCCAGGTGCATCTGAAGTTCAAGTAATTTGGTTAGTCTGCTACTCATCTTCAATGTTGATACGTCAACGATGGGTAGCCAGACTTACGAACGCGTTGATTTATATTCCTTGAGCACGGACGTGATGGAAAACATCCCCTTAGACCAAAACTTACCATACCACTATTGCCATCACATGAAACGCGCGGACCTAAAAGAAACACTCACGTTGACTTTTTTACTTACAAACACAGACACACTATCGGACAAGACAGAGAAAACGAAGTGCTTATAGACACACTTCAATTTTTTAACATAAACACACACAATGTTTTGGCAACTGAATTAGTATGTCTTTTCTAGAGTGTTGGGGTAGCCCTGAAAAGGGCTGTTTTTGTTGACGGGGAGTGATGGCAATCTTTTATTGTCTAAGATTGCGTCCCCGTCTGGCGGCAGGCTTTCCTACGGGATACGGTCTGCTTCTTCGAAAAGAGAATGAGAACTCCATGGTGTCTACTCGGCAGTCGACAAAACCTCTGTCTGGTTCCTGCTGCTGCTGCTGATGCTGTTGTTGTTGCTGTTCTTTTTGTTGCTTCTGAAGTCTGTACTTCTCCGTCCATTCTTCTTGTTCATGGGATGGAAGTCCGTTTTTATACCTCCTAGAGCGAAAGGAACGGACGTAGTGAGTAATTTCTGACCACTGCCATTCCAGGAATCGGTCAAGAATGTCATTAAAATCTTCTATAGTAAATGGCCTAAAACGGAATATTCGGATGAACCCACATTTGATCCAGAGAAATCTAACTTGTTTGTTGACGTTTGGTAATTTCCTCTTGTGAATTACTCGACATAAGAGTTCCTGACTCACCAATTGAGATTTGGCTCTGACAAGTCCCTGCCAAACTTCCTTGTAGATCTTCTCTTGCAATTCGTTTGGTAATCTTTGAATGGTATTTTTTAAATGGAGCTTAAATACTTGTTTAGGTGTTGTCCAACGTTTGACTCCTAGCCAAGATGGTTTCTTAAACGACATGATATGCCACTTTAATGACTATGTCCCACTAAAGGTAGGTAGCGACAATCTGGACACCATCGAGAATGTTCGAGGTAAGCGAAATCTTTCTGTTCCCACTCGTGAAGTGACACACCGCAACTGAAGCACTTGATTTTATCCCCTTCGCCCAAGTAGATAAATCCGGCTCTGGTTAATTCTTCGCGGGTAGGACCTCCCAAATATTTTGGCCATTTTCCTCGGAAGGTTTCGAATCGACCTTCAAAGTTGCAGTATTTAGGCAAACGCACAGGAAACGAATATTCGTCTTTCACAGGTTCATTTCGATGAGGGTACGCTGAAATCCGCAGGAGTTTGCTCAGTCTTGGATGACGTTCATAGGGTGGTAGCCGCATGGTTTCATGATGACATTCACCATGAAAACCAGTAAAGTGATACGATGTACGATGACGAGTGGCTTCTCTTTCGCATCCGTCAGGTTTGACACGCACAGTATCACTTTCCATGGTAGGTGTAGTCATAGCAAAGTTCCCATGATGTGAAACTGAATCACTGAGGTTACATCTTACGACATCCCTCCATCGCAAGGCACAGCATCGCACTCGAGTTTACTCTCACTTGATACTTGCTGTTTGAAAGGATTCATCTTTCTCGCTTGGTCTTGGTAGTCACAATGAACTATCGGTCTCGGACGTTGTCGCTTTTTATATGCTGACCAATATCGACGTGACCGTACGGTAAAGTGAAGTGATTGGGAAGCCGAACTCGCTTCTAGTACACGGTCTGATACACTTTTTCCAAAGGTCGACTGACAATTTGGTGTGTGGGTAAACGTACAATCTTGTGAGGTTCGTTGGTGGTCACTTTAAAATTTCCATCCTGTCCAGACTGCATTGAGTCTTTCAATATGCCAATGTTCACCACTTCACTGGTGCGATAATTGAGAGTCAATCCTTTCACTTTACACTCCGTGTGCACTTCTCCTTGGGGGTCCCAGTATTCGTAACCGTAATTTTTAGGACCGCCACTAGCAAAACTTAGAATCTTGTCGTCCGGGTGATCGTCCGTCTAGGCTCCTAAACGGTCTCCTTCTATGTCAGGGTGACGTTGACCTAGTCGATCGATGTAGATGCAGCTGTCCGTGTCAAAGTACAGCACACGATCTCCTAACTGGTGTAACGTTTCGTAATATTTTAAGCGAGCATGGGCTGTCACGTAGGCCGCAATGATAACATTTCCAAATTCGTCGGCTTCTACAAAGTCCAGTTCTTCTTCGTAATTGACTAAGATCAAGTCCTCACGAACGACGTCCACGTGTTTCATGTATTTGGTTTTGTCGTGAATCATCTGGAAGTAGCGGGAAGGTTCTGTTAAATACTCCGTCTTGGGTAAACACGGTCGTTGTGCCATTTTGCCCCACAAACAATTTAACATCACTTTGGCAAAGGATCGCCTTCCTTCGTTTTTCTCCACGTGTTCTAAAGTGATGCCTTCCTGCTTCCAGTATTTCTCTCTGAATTTCGTTTGGTCTTCGAGAGTGTGGCACCAGGAAGGATAGCAACTGGCTTCTTGTTTCAGTTTTAAAAAGGCATCCACGTAGTCTGCGAAATGCCTTTCTGAGTCTCGTCGCCCTTGTGGTATTTTTCTGTCTTGGGAAAGTGGTAAACTTCGTACACTTATAAAAGTTGGTATCCCAGGTCCAGAGCTTTGAACAATTCCACTGTGACCCACGTTCCCGTCAAGGCGCGTTCTTCCTGGGTGTGCTGACAAGGTTGGTCTTGGTTACACGTTTCGGCACAAGTATGGCACAAGGGAATCATCAGTTTTCCTTGGCAATGGTGAGGTAAAACGGGATGGTACATGTCCGTGGGAGGCAAGACTTTGCACTTAATCAATCCTTCGTATTGTCGAATGTTGTCCACGTCGATGTGTTCCGTTAGCAATTGCGGGTGCCCTGCGGAAAAGGGACAATATTTGCATACATAAGGATACAACGAACACAAGTCCAAGAATTTCATTTCTTCTCCTTTCTCTTCGTCGGCTTGGTACAGCAAACAGGTGGTATTCGTCCATCCTCCGTACAAACTGTCCCGTGGGTTCAGTGGGTTCACCAACTTGTAACTTTCCATGATGCATTTAAACTCGGGATCGGTTTTCACTGGGTGAATCGTACTCATGTTCCCACATTGCCACCACTTGGTATCCTTGCTGTTCTAACTTGAGGCGACGCTGACAGGTGGTCTGGTACAAGTCTTCCATAGTCCGTTGTAAAAACTGATTTTTAGTGTCATGTTGAGGGTAATAGATGGGACATCCGTGAAATAAGCAGCCGTTAAACTCATACACTATCTTGGGGTTTTCTAAGTCCCAGCCATCCACCGAATACGTTCCGATGGTCTTTTCGCCTCCTCCGTTGCGGGCATGTTGGATCCATTTGTCTTCCTTGTCACACAAATAATGTAGCCTGCGTAGGGCTTTGACCGAGTATTGAAGTTTGACAAAGTTGGTCGTTTGAGGGCTTATGAGAGCTAGGGTGTTCTCGGGCATGAATTGTTGACGGTGCACTAAGGAACACGCTTTGGCAATGATGCAGGCTTCCTTCAAAGGATCAATTCCTCCGTGTTCCATGAACAGTTCTCGAAATTTTCCACAGCAACGCCGTAAAATGTCCACGTCGGAACGACAATACTTTAACATTTCTTCCTGAAAGTCGAAAGGGTCCGAAGCGTGAGTGTGGTACCAAGCGTAGAAAGCTTCTCGTTGATCGGTGCGCATGTTGTCAGGGTCGTAGTAGTAAGCCTCAGGCAAATGGGACAGAAAGGCGTGTTGATTGGCTTCAGTTTTGAAAAAGTTTGGAAAATAGCCTTTGGTCATTTCTGCCATTCCAAACGTTTAAGGCATTCGACTCAAAGGCATGGCCAAGTAACTAATCGAATCTTTAAACTGCACTTGTCCCACTTGCATGGAAATGATTTTGGCTCCGTTCAAAGTCACTTTAGGACGTTCAGTGCCTTGTTCAGTATAGTATCTGAGAAGAAATTACCCATCGTATCCCGAGAAATTGTGAGCCATCACCGTGGCATAGCGATGACAATCTCCGTAATGTTCGATGTCCTTTCCTCCAAGTCCCGTCGATAGGGCCTAAGATCCATTGGGCGAAATCAGCTAACGTGTTTGGTCCCCGAAAGATTTTTCACGTTCTCCAGGAATCTTGCTACAGTGAGGGCAATGAGTAAAGATAGGCTCTTGGATGCATTTCTCGCACGCTCGATGAGCCATGCAGAAATTAGGAATGTGAATGTCGGTCTCTTGCATGCCTTCGAAATCGAAAAAGATGAAATTCTCTTTCTTCTTCTGGCCATCTTCGTCCTCTTGTTTGGAATGGTATTTTTGAATGCAGCATATGTGTTCCAAGTCCACGATTTGGCGACAAATGTGACATCGCTTCTTTCCTGAATATACATGCGCCTTGGCACAAATGGTACGTATGCCTTTTCCACAAGTAGAGCACAATCTCAGGAGTAGACAAGCACTTTTCTTCTGTGAACCTTGCGTCTTCAGATGTTGTTGGTAACAGGCAGGGCTGATAAAAGTGCTCTGACAAGCTGAGCAATACACTCGTTCTTGTCCATCGTCCAGACAGGGTTTAGAGGCCAAACATCCCTCACATTTCGGTCAACAATGTTTGTGTTGCTCTCGATTGTTATAGCCATGGTCACATTTCTCACAATAATATCTTTATCCCAGGAATCCGCTGATGCTGGTGATGGCATCGAAATGTTCATCGTGATGATAGACGTGAATGTATTTTCCGTCTTGGAAATTTTTGCCTCGAAACAACAGAGGTCCGCGCACTTCTTGAGGGTGTACTTTCAAGGTGTAGCGTGGAGCCAAAACGTCTTGCAATTTTTGCATTCAGGAATGCCACAGGGTGTGTCTTTGGATATTCCCGCTTGTTGTAACAGGAGTTCTGCTTCTCTTCTTTGTTTGGCTCGGTCCGATCGTTGAATACTTTTCCAGACTCTTTTCCATTCTGCCGTGTCGTTTTTGTCGGCATACGTTCGTCCTCCGACGATGGCACGGGCTAGACACATCTGGTCTTGAGGGTTGTTAATTCGGACGAGGCTCTTTTTGGTGCTGCGAAGCTCGTCTACCAATAACTCCTTTTTGCGTCCGGTCCCTTGGGGAAGAGAAACGTGGGTCATGAACAGTGTCGCTTTTCCATCGGTGATGCGAACCTTGTCGTTGGATTGTTGCACGTGTTGAATCTTGTCGATGACTTTGGAAGGTGTCAATTCTGATGGGGTGCTAAACTCGATCCAAACGGGGTATTTCAAACTGTCGTGATGAATGGAAGGTCTCAAGCGATCGTCTTCTTTGGCTTCTCATTGCTGTTTCAGTGTGGTTAACAAAGAATCCCACACATTGGTGATGAACCCCTCTGCTTTCTCCAGCGGTACGTCGGACTTGAAATCTTTAAACTTCACCGTGTACGTGTAGGCCGTAGTTCTATATTTTCTAGAGGAGCGTTTTTCCGACTCTCGAATGTTGTAATATTTTCAGGGCTTAGTGGTGGTGATGGCGGACTTTGATTTGGTGTAAACTCTCTGGGTCTGGATTCTGGTTCACTCATGTCATCTTCAAAATCGCTGGCATGAATTTGAGCCAAGACTTCAGCTACGGTACGAGGTGATAAATCACGTTTCCGTCTCTTACTTTTTTCTCCTTTCTTTACGAAATGATGCGATCGTTTCATCTTGACTGCAAAAAGTCAAATGACTACATTTGAAACGCCATGGACCCCTATATATTCATGTCAGACCAGTGTATATATACAGGGCTAGTGCCTTCCCTCTCAGTATTCATTTCACTCTCAAACCGACCAGCAGGATGGAAGAGCCCACACAGATCAAACTTCTAATCAGAGCTTTGCGAAGTGTCATACTTAAGTTTTCTTCAGACAAGCCGACGGACTACTCCACCTCATTTCGAGATTAAAGTCAAGATACTTACTATATCTGTCAGAAGAAAGGGCATTGGGCTACAGAATGTCCAGACCATCAAAAAAGCAAGACCAGTGTCCAAAGAGACAAAAGTCAAGATGCCTGTTATCATTGTCAAGAGAAAGGACATTGGTCTTCAGACTGCTCTAAGAAACAACAGGACCTGGAGGAAGAAGAAGAGGTGCTCTCGGCAAAGGGAGTACCCCTACAAGCCCAGAAAGAGAAGAAAAGAAGACGAGAAAAAAGTGAGGAAGAAGAGGAGGAAAAAAACCTGTGAAAGTGAAGAAATTTAAAAAACAGAGAGAGTGAAAGAAAAAAAGACACAGAAGTCTATGAACTTTTTAAAGTGTTGTGTTGTGTTGTGAATTAGATTGTAAAATTTGTACCAGAATAGACCAGACTGAAAAACGTGTCTCCTAGTTTTGATTTTTAGAACGATAAAGGGTCTACACTCACGCACGCACACACGTACATCATGAAGCAAACAAGGGATTTTGAGTTTTCAATGATTTTGGCAAAATTAATATTAAATCTTTTCGAAAGAAATGAGTGGCCCTGAAAAAGACCTTGGGTGTTTGCTTTTTTTTGAAAAAACAAACTCGGGAACGAGAAGCAATCAGCTTTAACTGCCTTAAGCCTTTGCCACGGCCAAGGCCTACTTCTGGACTTGCTCCTGTCGATGACTTGGTAGAAATCACTAGGGTTGGTATCTCAGGCGTAGTAACCGGGTTGGGCTGTTTGGCTCGGGAAGGCCTTTTTCTCTTGGATCGTAATAAAGAAGTCGGATACATTTGTTTCAGACACCTTAACTCTGCCAAAATGTCCAAGAGTACCGTTACCGTTTGAGTTTCACTGTTCTCCTTCTCTCCTAGATCTTGTTTTTTGTCTGCTTCTTCTTCTTCCTGTCGTGTCGTTTCCTTCTTGCCTCTTCTTCTTGCTGTTGCTGTTGCTGTTGAAGGAGAAAAGCTTGTTCTGCTTCTTTCTGCTGTTGTAAAAATTTCTCCAATTCTTCTTTTTTTCCCTGTTTAAAATCCTCGACGTGTGGTAATGCTGGAGAAGGTGGTGAATGTACTGGTACCGGAACAAATTCTTGAGAAGAAGAGAGAAAATCCACCAAATCCCAATTTAAATCGACCTCTTCTGGAAGTAGACCTGTGTTGACTTTGGTAACCGCTGCTATACCATCGCTTCTCTTCTCCGCGGCCGGTGCACCCCAATTCATCGTCTTCGTAGTTTCCGTCATGTTTCAAAATACAATGTCGCATCGATTCACTGCGCACAGACGCTAGCGCACCAATATATGGAATGTGACGTCACAGGTAACTCTCTTCGGATTGGAAGACAGACTCCGTGCGGTGACTGAATTTTGTAACGTGTGTTGGGATTGGTGAACACTCTCAATCCGTTTCGATCCGCTCTTCCACTATAAATAACCACGGTTCACTTCATTCCCCTCACCTGTTCTCGTCACAAGATGTGGACAAACGTTGAATCTTCTACTCTCGTATCGTCGATGCTGTTCCGTACGGACTTACACATGTATGTTAAATCATCATGGACAATCATCTGGATCACCGAGACGAGCGTTTGGAAAAGAAGTATCTATGTGGAGAGACAAGGTTGTCTGAAGCGAGTCCTCATCTACGGACCAGAGGTTAGACGAAGTTTAAAAAAGAGAAGATCAGTGAGTTGTTTTCTATGTTAACGAAATGGTGTTAACATAAAAACCAACGGCCGTTTTCAGGGCCACTCCACTGCCTCGAAAAGATTATTCTTTCTTGCCTAAAATTCTTTTTAGTCGATTTTATATTTTATGTTTAGTGGAAAAGACTTACTCTCTTAGGTAAATTTTGTTTAGCAAATTTGATATTTTAGGTGCGATAGATTGATGTTCATCAATCTATGGTTGTATTGTATATGTCTATGTCTCTAACCATGTTTCTATGTCTCTGTCTCTATTGTATTTGCCCCTACCTAGGGCAGCCACGCGTATTCAGGTCAGCCACTTGCAACATTGTTGCCAGTACAGTGACGTCAAATATTGGGCTTGTTGAGCGACAAGAGAAATGGAACAGGTGGGGACCTGTTCCATTTCTCTTGTCGCTCAACAAGCCCAATATTTGTCGCCAATTTTGATTGTCGCCAATTTTGATATAGCCTGTTTTAACATTAAAGTCCTATTGTCGCTAAAGTGGCCCCATATACTACTTTTACCTTATCCATTGTTCCAAGGCACATATATTAGGGAGAACAGAAGAAATTTAAAATTTCATCTCAGGTTTATAAATGTAATAGTTTTGTGAAGATCCAAACATCAGAAAGAAAAAAAACACAACAAATTAGCAAATAAAATATAATCCTTTTCACGGTTTTTGCTCATATCAAGTGCAAACAAATTATTTTATTGCTCGCATGAAACAAATTCTCCAAAACGTGAGCATTTTTGTACAGTGTATATATTGAATACAGATTCAGTAATGGAATGTTTTTTGGGATTAATTCATGAAACTGTCACTAGAGAATATAACCTGACTGTTCTTGAGGCATAATTTACAAATGTATGTGGTATACATAAAGAAATGTGTCCCGGCGATTCCAGAATTTACGGTTTAATTCCTCAGAATGAGTGTATGTCTAATCCTTTAAAAAGTCAGATTGTGTGTAAAGCTGGTCTTTATTCATGTTTTATTCATGTAAAAGTGAAAAACAAAAGGGATTGGCAAATAAATCTTTAAGAACAATGTAACAAGACAATCCAGATATTTGTTCCTTATAATTACACCACTCCCTCGATAACTCGCGCAAAACGGGATCCAAAAACATCGACCGCGTTATAAGTGAGGGCGCGAGTTATCGAGGGACCTATAACAAACAACAAAACTAACAAAGGGATCGACGTAGAGGCAAAAGGGGGGTGGGTTGGGTTGGCATGTTAGTGTTGAATACTCAATAATCGTGCTAAGATTAACTGTGATTAAATATCTCTTCATAGCGGTGTACTTTGTTTATGTTTTTCCTCACAGAGTAACATTAATTTCAGGATAACTTACAGTATATTGAGGAGATCATCAAAACATTATTCCACATGGTTTCCGTTCGATTAACACATGTACGACTTCGCACATTGTGTACTACGTCACAAATTTTTGTGCTGAATTGGATAAATTCTAGTTTTATTGTTTGATCCAAAGCAGACTTTTTTTATACAAAAGATCGACACTCATTTCGAAAAAACAATGTCGATCGAACGATGGGTAGATTTGATTGCGGTAGAAGTAAAATGAAAAAAAAATAAAAAATTTACAAGGGTTAACCATTACCAACATAAATTTAATGGGTTTACAAATTTAAAATAACGTAAATTAGAACACGATAATACTTGCAGTTTGTGACACGTTTGACAAATATCACTTTACCTTTTGAAAACATCTGTTCATTTTTTTGTTTGTTTGTGTTACTCTTTGATTTCTCTGCCGCCTCTGTGTATTGTTCACGGATGATTATCTCTCTGAGCTGGTATGGATAATTACATGCGGCTTCCTGATTCGCTGAACGTATTTCTCCCGACAATGAATTTTGTTTAATTCTATGTCGGCGCTGGA
>JAECUM010018866.1:0-30507 GCA_016617855.1 Megalonaias nervosa
CCAGACATAAAATCTGACCCCTGATCAAACCCGAAGGCCAGCAAATGCAGAATCAAATTTACCAATGATTTGACAATGATTTTAGTTTTAATATTCCTCAAAAGAAATGCATCACGAAATCTTGAGGACGCACACGAGGTCAACAAGTGTCTCAGGTAAGAGGCAGACACAGTCTACCATTATTCGCTAAATGGTTCGATAAATGCAGCAATAGGTTGCAAATGAGCTTTATGTATTTTCTGGTTAGGTGTTCCTATCATTTGGCATGTTTGGCGAGATCTACAGTATTTCGAACATCACTGTTAATTTTCGCCCAATAAAAATGATTGAAGATCTTATTGTAACTCTTACTGCCTCCTAAATGACCAACCAGGGGAATTTTATTGGCTAGACTAAGAAGTTCCTGTCGATATGACCTCGGAACAACAACATGAGTCCGCACTGACCACCCGTCACCAACTTGTACCTCAAGGGGACTCCAGTTTCTCACAAGGAACCCATTTTTCACAAAGCAACAAACTTGGATTTGTGTGGCTTTAGTTTCACTAATAGCCCTCTGAAACAAACAGGAGATCACATGATCCTGCTCTTGTTCGGCAATGAATGACTGTCTTTTTTGTCTCCCTGATTAGACAAGAGAGAAAGAGTAGTAAATTTGCCTTGCTCTGACAAGAGTACACTGTGATCAATATCTCTTGACTGATCGCTACCAGGAGCAAAAGGGACCCCATTGACAGACTGACCAATACATGTGTTAGCTAAAGAAATAATTTCCTGATCAACCTCATCTTCAAGAGCCCCCGTAACTGCACAAGCAGGATACAAATTAGGGATTTCACTCTCAATATAACCAACTGTTGATCCAAACAAGGCATGTCAGTTACAAGTGAATTCACCACAAGCTAGCAAGGGCTATTGCCGAGTAGTATATGAATACCATCTATAGATAACAAAGGTCACATCGTCTTGCACGAGTCTAGAGACTAAGTCTGATGCCAAATTGACACAATGGAGAGAAACATTAACAGAGTCGCACTCTTCTCCCTGAATAAGAACACTTTCACTAAAAGAAGACTTTTCAGACAAAGTGCTTGATAACAAAGTACTTTGGAAAACTACTGTGTCCCTAGTATTTTGATAGGGATAGGCTTGGCAGACTCACCAATAAGTAGCATAGAACATTAAAACATGAGTGATTCATAAGTCTTTAAAATCAAATTTTACTGGGGTTTGTTTCACCCAACAAATGTATTGCTTTCAATACAAGACCGTAACCATGACCTTTTAGAAATAAGAGCATGTGGAATAGCTCTGTCTTTAGTATGCTTTGTTTCTTAGCAATAAGAAATGGCTTGAGCTTTCTTTTTGTAATAAGTGCACGTAGGAAGAGATATAGATTTCTAATCAGTCTTGTCAGACTTTTTAGTTGTTAAAGTTGTGCCAGATTGAATGTCAGAGATACTCGTATGAGATTGAGATGGTTGTTTAGCAAGAAACTGTTGAGTGTAAGACATACTGACAAATGAACCTTTGCGAGTCAAGGAATAATTATCTATTGTGCGAGCAGCATTTTCCAAAGTTTCTGCCTTTTTATCAAGATACGTCTTGACATCACTACTCATCACATACGTGATTAATTGCGGAATGTAAGCGTTTGAGCTTAATATGTAGGTATTGAAGTATTGCCAAAGTATGTTTCTCAAGGTTTCACGACGCAAATATGAATATAATATTTCCCAGTCATACCCTGCCCATACCGTAATATATCATATTATATTAGATCGCAGGTCTTTTTATCGAAAGTTTGCATATTTTTCTTTCCCAGAAAATGAAGTATATATATATATATATATATATATATATATATATATATATATATATATATATATATATATATATATATATATATATATGCTACCCTGTCTTGTATGGTTGGAATATAATTTTAAAAGATTTCCTGTTTATTTTGTCTGGACCAAACTAATTAAACATGATACTTCGATATTAGACCGAAACTGGCATTCATCGTTGCTAGTCTTGTGATATGGGGCTACATCTTTTGGAAAAAAGCTAGGATCTTGATATATGAAAAGGAAATTCTTTTCATTGTAAATATTGATAGAATTGCCCCGTCGCGAAATAATATAGCAAGCAACCAATAACCGACTCAGTGTCGCCGATTCAATGTTACTTGTAAGCAACGGAGTCGCAAAAGAGGTCAATCTGCAACTTGCAAAAAATAGCAATATTTTCCGAATTTGTTACCATTTCTTTGTATGTTTAGGCAATAAAATTGTTGAAATGATATGACGTGGGTGACTTAAATGTGCAACAAGATTTTCATATTTTCCCCTGGCGAACTTAATTAAAATTTCTTCAAGCTTTCTGGAAGGTAATAAAGGGTCAGAAGTTTGATTTTAGACTCGAGTTTATCACCACTTCGGATAAAAACCCAGATAAATTTTACAGAAATTTTTAAGTTATATTAGTGGCTGGTGTATATGCATAATAGATGCATAATATTGTATTAAGCTCCATTTAGTTTCCGAAGTTCTGAAAACTGATTCTTTTTAAAAACAAATCTCAGATTCAAGCTTGTTTTCTTTCTAGAAGGCCACATAGAGGAACTGACCTAAAAATCTTTGGGATACGTAAGTGGCAGACGTGATTTCTAAGATTTAGTTTTCCCTTAATCATATTAGGACACGTGACTTGTCAAAACATAACAAAGTACTGTTTTGAAGAGTACTAATTTTCTGAAGGACTATTATGTTCAAACATACCTACATCTCGGGTATGTCCATGTCTGTGACTAAATATGTGTCTAATTTGGATTTTGCAACTATTTTTATTATTTGTTTGTTGTTGTCTACTTTGTTCTTTCTTGTTTCCTTTTTATTACGGTTGCATATTGCACCCAATAAAATATAAAGCTAACCCAATAATACGCTTTCTCTGAATTTTGGATTTTGAAGCATTTTTCAGAAAATATATTTTTCAATGTAAAATATAACATAACAAAACAACGATTAGCACTAATCGGGAACTAAATATCAGACTAATTTAATTGTACTTGCTCAGAGATAAAAAGACCAACCAATATCCTATTGTTCATTTTGTAAATTCTACGGCGTTCTGTTATTAAGCGTATAAGTACACGATTTACACGCTGCTCCTCATCCACACCCACCATAACCCCAGATGTATGATCTTCACCTATTCTCACTTTTTATAATCTTCAAGAATTTTGGTCATTATGACCACCGTCCTGCTCCTACTGTTCTGAAATGCGTGCCAGTATAAATTAGCAATACAAATATGTTGAAAAGCTGAATACCTTTCTGTGTAATATTGGAAGGCAATGGTTTGTATGCCAAACCCGCGATCTGACCATTGCTTTAATAAGCGTGACCTTGACCCCAAAGGTCAGAAGGTTGAGCGAGCATGCAGCAAACTGAATTATTTGCTTCATGACTCGTCACTGCAAGCAACAAACTAAATCAAGTGCCTTAGAAAATATAAAGAAATTAATAAACTTAAACAAAAATGTTCTTACCTTAAGTTTGTAAGTACAGTGGTCTTGACACCAAGGTCAAAATGGCAATATAGTGTGTAAATGTTTCTTCGGTTCAAAATGACTGATTCCAAATATGAGCAAACGTCATCAAATGGCATATAAAATTTTAAGCTAAAAAAAAAAAAAGAAAATTACAAAATAACCAAAATCTTAGAGGTCATTTTCTATAACGGTAACCTCGACCCCAACGTCAAAGTCATACGGGTGCATGTCAAACAATAACGTCTCGTAGCTTCATAATTGTTCATGAAAATCTTCCGGGTGGTTTAAGAAAATACATGAATAAAAAAACAACATCGTTTAGACAAAACATTAACAAACCGTTCAATCCCCGCCAACGCAGCCAGAAAAGTGACTGCTGTGTCTATCTATACATTAACGTGAGCTTGAGAATAAAATACAAATGATAACATTTATATTTTAAGAGCAAATAGAAAAGAAGCTATTCGTGAGTAGAAAAATTGACAGTGTACGAATTTGGAGAAAACAACTTTGGAATAGACAGCACAGTTTGGAAGTAGACAAAACAAGATGGCTGAGCCATTGCGTTCATTCCAAGAGGCTATTGGGACTATTATCTCTATAATATTTTCAGATTCCTCTCTGTGTCAGTCATTAGCACGTCTGGCCTACAGTGCTGTATCCTGTGATTGGTATGGATGATGAAATATTTATCCTTGCCGTTGGCAGGCATAATCCCTGCTTTGCGATCGTGCAATTTGTTTGTGCACTTAAACCATATACTTCACGTAGCAGTATGCTGTGAAGTCTAGTCTATTGTACCGAGTTTTCTTACTCACGCTTCGCACTCACTGACCAGACAAGTGTCTATCACATTCCACGTATACATTCAGTTAAACTATGAGAGCTTTTTAATTCACTTACCTTTAGTCACGTGTGTTTATGTGTCATTTGTATGGACAAAGCCATCTGACATAGTGCAAATGCACCACAGAAATTCATTAATAGCGGTAGTTTGAGAACTTCAGATAACGGTTTACGCAGAGCTATCTGACTTGAAGCGTCATATTTAACAACCATAACAGTATCCGTGTAGTTTCAAAGTTGATTGATAATTGTCCACAAACATGAAATAAATGTATTGGTGAAGTAAAAATACTGTAGGGAAATTGTAATGATTTCAAGACTAATCTCTCTCACTCCCACTCAGTCACATTATCCTGACACCAGGACAACAATCCTAACACTAACCTCTTAATGCTGAGAGGCAAGCGAGGCAGCTGCTAGTACCATTTTATAAGATTTTCGTATGACTCGGCCGTGGTTCGAACCCGAGACCTCCAGCACCCGATGTGGACGCTCTAACCACTAGATCACGGGCGGTTGCAATTGTTAAGCCCGGAAGGGGGGGGGGGGCTAGGTCGCCATTCAAACACTGTTTGGAATTCACGTGTTGCTGTAGTCGTCTGTCTTCAAATAATATTATATGCAAGAGTCTCTCTCTCTCTCTCTCTCTCTCTCTCTCTCTCTCTCTCTCTCTCTCTCTCTCTCTCTCTGAAAGGACTATGAGGAGTTGGTAAATTGTTTAGCCCCTACAATAATTCTTATCTTTCGCTTTCTTCTTCTCTTATTCTCGTGGATTACATTTAAATCTCTCCAAATCATGGTTATTTTAAAATAACGAGGCATGTGTTGTACATCGACATGCCCACGAAGAAATCCACGTTTTATTAAGCGAATCTGTTCTTGTATTGTTTTTTATTTTGTCTGGAGGGTTAGGCTGGAAGGGGAAGTTGTTTCCTTGTTTTTTGTTTGTTTGTTTGCTTTTGTTAGGG
This sequence comes from Megalonaias nervosa, assembly GCA_016617855.1. Lineage (NCBI taxonomy): Eukaryota > Metazoa > Mollusca > Bivalvia > Unionida > Unionidae > Megalonaias > Megalonaias nervosa. The sequence continues at coordinate 5,374 of JAECUM010018866.1, forward strand.
TATTTTAATAGCGTCTGTGTATGAAATTTTCTCGCCCATTATACGGAATTGTTTATACAGTGTTTTGAAAGCAACTCCATTTATTGTGAAAATATGAGTCTGGATTTACATTTTTCCAACAAACTTGAGCAATCGCGTAACACTGACTCGAGTCACGGTTGTACATGTCCGATTCGTGACTTGTACATGTAAACTAAATATCACGATAATCAACGACGCCATCAGATTTCGCTTAAATTATCATAATGAATAATTGAAATGTCGGCCTTTAAAGACCTTCAGAAGAAAGATTATGACCCCCTACCCTACCCTTAAATTTATATACACTCAAAAACGGCATTTTATTTTCTCACACAGCATGAATACCTATGTATATACAAGATAATTTTGGCGAACACCTAACTGTTACGATATATATATATATATATATATATATATATATATATATATATATATATATATATATATATGCGGTTGGAGATAGTATAGTGCTAAAGCTACAGTTGCATAAGCAGTTGCAATTGCTGTAGGCAAAATTTTGAGAATCAAAACTACTTGTCACGTACTTGGGAAGTACAGTTACAAATGCTGTTACTTTGTTTTCTATTTATTTTCTCCGTGTTTTTACGTTAAGTGTGTAAGACAGACCAAGGAAGGAATACGCGGATACGAAAATATGATAAACCTTTACGAAGATATTTACAAAACCCTTTAGAATAATATATCGCTATATAAACCTGGAGAATAAGAATTCTTGAGGAAATATAAGTGACAACATTTGACAAGGGCGTTAGACAAGAAAAGACTATCTATATCTGTATCTCTATTTGTACTTAGCATAGACCAATACTGGTATTTTATTACGGTCTTGTGGGCTTAGCATAGACCAATACTGGTATTTTATTACGGTCTTGTGGAGTGTTGACTTGAATGCTTCCACTGACTTGGCGCTCACCGTACTCTCGTTCAGGTGGTTCCACTGCACAAGAGTTTTTAAAAAGAAAGAGCTTTTAAATTGTTCAGTAGTCGAACTTTTGACAATATAAAATGTAGAATTGTTAGTGACCTGATTTTCTACAAAATTCTAATTTTCAAAGTCAACGTAAGATTTAGATTTTATGCGTCGGTTTGGTTTAAGTCTGACTCAGCAATTAGCGGTGTCTGTTCCTAGTACCATACCCTTCACTATTTTGTATAGTAAAGACAGCCTATCGAGCTCATGTCGTTGTTGAAGGCCAAGAAGTTCCAGAACTTGTAGCATCCTGGATACACAAGCTTGGTCACTATAATAGATGATATAAAAAAAAAAGAATTTAAAGTGTAGAACTTCCAAATACATTCAGGTACAACGCTAAAACAAAAGTTAATAGTGAAATGTGCAACAATTGCCACCATTATTAAAGCTATATGATTGCAACAATTCTTCCTCTGTCTGCATCAAAAATTTTAAGAGGTCTATCGGGATCTGTAGGAAGAACAAGTGCTAGTACTGGAGGTTCTGGTAGTGGAAATATAGCACAAAGTCATGAGTGGACAATAATACCACTGGCATTGTAATAAGAAGATTGCTTAGGACTATTGGAAAGTTTATTCCTTCCTTGGTTGATCATGTCCATTTTTTACTAGCCTTAACTGGTCTACTCTTTGCATTTTTGATCAGAAATGTAAATAAACCAACAAAATTTCGAAGCCTTTTTTAAAAAGAAAAGTTAATTTAGACCACGTCCTACAATTATCGTCATAATTATTAAGACTCTTGTTTGTTTCAGCATCAGTATTTCTAACATTATATGTTGTTGTGATCATATGACGAACCCTCTGTGTTCATAGTTCTTACCCAGATTCTTTTATTTTTATATAATTCTCTATCTTTTGACGAAATTCCAGACTGTTTATCAGCAACTAGGATAATATTTTTATTACGTCTGTATTTTTAGAGGTGTTCAGTATTCGATGGTTGTCAAGAACAAACCTACATACTACTTACATCTAGTGGTGCCGAAAGACGTTTACAAAGACTGACAGACAGAACCTAAGAGTAAATCTTACACAATATTCTTGCTGATGAATCATGCAAATGAAAGTTAACAAGACTTGAAATTATCATTGAATGTTCTTGTGCATTCATGTCATTAAAAACAAGACCACAATCGATTGGTGTCATATTAAAAATTAAGTTATCTGATTGGTTTATTTGTTTTAAGATCGTTGAAATTCGCTTGTTTGAACTTCAGATATGCTGATTAACAAAGTTTGGAAAACGGAAGTTGATTAATACAGACAACCGTTTATTCCAACAGAAACTTTTTATTCCCTCCTAATCAATGCTGATAATACAAGGTTCTAATGTTTTGAATTAATTACGCTCAAAGTATTTGTACACAGCCTCCACTAAGTAGACAATTAAATCCTGGGGTAGGAAACAAGCCAAGACGAGTATATCATCTTGCTGGTCGGTCTCAATTAAAGCTTCCCGGTACCGAGCACAACAGTAAAATTTCTTTGCGTTTTTCCATATGAGTTCAGATGCAGAAACTATATAAACAGATATTAGAAGTAAAACTGTTGGGTTTTTTTTAAATTTGTGTTTCTTTTCTCGGCAGTTAGAGTCAAACATGAAAAAAATGGCAGAATAATTTATTTATTTATTTATTTATTTATTTATTTATCGTTTTGCAGTGCGTGCGTAGCCATTTAACAGCACTATCATCTGCAAGGTACAGAGCCTGCAGTCCACCAGGGAATTTTTGCAGTGGGCAGTTGTTCACAAAGTGTGACATGGTCTGCAGAACTCCACAGCTGCAGGAAGAGTCAATGGCCTGGATCCATCGTACAAGGTTGACTGGACAACGCCCCTGTCCTGTCCGGAAACGGTTCAGCGTGGTCCACCGATGTTGTGGAAGTTTGAAGCCAGTAGCACAGACAGATGGCTCAGCTACGAGGGAGTGGTTTACAACATTTGTTGAAGACCACTCATCACTCCATGCCGAAATAGCTGTCATATCCTCCGACAACGAACCTAACCAGATTGGATGTCTCGAAGCCAAGCGGACTGCTTGATGTGAAGTACATTGGAAGTTACTCACTGGCAGAGACCTTAGCTGGTAATTTTATAGTTCCTTCCTGTCGACGAAGATGTCGAGGAGGAATGTTGCTGAGTACCGGCAGAATAATTGAAAAGATGCAAATGTTCAAAACAAACATGTTCACCGATATTCAAGCCTGTGAAGAAACATGGTTCCATGTAAAAGTGTGACATTAAACACGTAATGGGACAAATTTGCATGACATTTCGCTTCACTGTTGTCAGCTTCGTTGTGTGTGTCGGTCTCACGTATCATTTGATGATTATGAAGTATACAGTTAAGAAGGATGGTTGAATGAGGGTACACATGGAAGAACTCTGATAACTATGAAAGGTAAACCAGCTTTCACCACTCATAATGGATGAAGAACTTCACTAAAGTATATTAATAATGATATTGAAGTGCAGGAACAAGCAAAAACGATTTCCTTTACTTTCTTTTTTTTTTTTTTAAAGTTAATGGAAAAAATGTTGGTAACACTGCTATCATTCGGTAAACCCTGGGCTACAAAATAAGTTAATTTTGGATGCCATTTATTTACTAAAGAAGCCTAATTCATTTACGGCTTATACATTTTGATATCTGAGGCAAAGTTAAATATCCCAACGTTACTGTTTAACCCTAACAACAATGCGCTACACGAAAATGGAGGCAAATAACAAATTACAGAACTCCTTTTAATATGATGTAATTTAAGTCTTATTTATAGGGCTACTTCTATATCCCCTCCTCCAATGGGTGATTTCCAAAGATACAGCCCTAGAAGCAAGATTGTCACCGTTTGCAAAGACGCAAGCGTTGTTTTGCACGATTGCCCTAGTTAACATTTCGTTAGCTACCAACAACTCGTTAGTCATGGTGGCCATTCAATGAAACTTTGAAATTGTCCCTAAATGCTGTTATCATGGGTAACTCGTTTTATTGAGATATATACTGATATGCCCAGATATACAGAAATTATAACTAACATGCACATTAATTAATATGTTGCGAAATAAACCTGTAATGGCTAAATTAAAGCCACATAAATCAAACATTGTATATTCGCAGAAGATAAGCAGGTAGCTCCATCCATCATCTACAGAAACGACGAAGACACCAATTCTGTAAAGAAGACACTACCACAAATGAAAAGAAATTTTCTCTATAGAAGAATATGTTTTCTTTGACAAACACAGTATAGATTTATACGAGAACAACAGTGAAAATCAGTTACTAGTCACCGACATGAGCCAGACTAATTTGGTAAAGTGAGAGAAATATGCCGTTTGCGCCTGAAGGAATCGCGTGATATACCACTCGCAAATTCGCGTATTTGTTACAAATATTGTGATGTGATGTGATTATGATTTTTAACGTAGCTTTAACAATTTTTCAGTCATATCGCTACAATGTCTGCAGTGTGGCAGTTTATAGTGATGTCTAGTACTGGGGCATCATGCCGCAGACATGTAGCATGATGTCCCACCCAGTCACATTATCCTGACACCAGGCCGACCAGTCCTAACACTAACCTCTTAATGCTGAGCGCCAAGCGAGGCAGCTGTTAGTACCATTTTTGTAAGTCTTGGTATGACTCGACCGGGGATCGAACCCACGACCTCCCGCATCCGAGGCGGAAGCTCTAACCACAAATATTGTATTCTCTACGCCTCCTTAATTAACCGATAAGGTTAAATAAGAAAACTGATATGTATAATATTTAATGCAGATTTATAAGTCACCACGTAGCCCCACCCCCCACTTTCAAAAGATTGCCAGCAATGTATTTCACCTTATTAATATAACTTACTGTTAGGCATATTCTTGGTGTCATGTCAACAGTATCGCAACGTCACGTATTCTTCCCTCAGTCTGTCAGAAGATATGCCTTTATATAGATTACATTAGGCAGAATTTCGATTAACTGGTTTTATACTTAATTGCCAAAATTGTGATAAAATGAAAAATTTTACAAACATGCTGAAATGAAAAGTAGAAGAATTAAAGTTGAAGGTAGTCAATGATAAACTATCGGCATAGCATGCAGACACTAATCAGAAACAAAGCTGATTTTATACAATTGGAAAAATTTTCCTTCATTTAAGAGACAGTAAGCAAATCAAATAGCTATAAGACAAATGAAATGATTCGCGTTCCGATGGCCGTATTAATGAAATCAGTTCTGATGAAAAAGTCTTCCGACAGCCAGTACTCTATTCTTTTAAGATAATGGGTCTTATTGTTGGAACTTTTGAGCATGTATTCATATCAGACTCATGACAATGTAACTATCAGTCAAGATAAATTAGCTGTGTTTATACTACAATGCTAGAAAATGGTTTAATCATCTTAGCTAACATTAGAAACAACTGAAATAAACAAATCAAAGAAGAATAAATATTTTATGCATGCAAGATATCTAGAGTGCATTATTAATTTTCGATATTGATTTCCTTGCTACTTTTCCAAACCAAGTAAAATACACTGAGATGGAGCATCAATGAAATAAATTGCTTTGACTTCTAGTTTGTGCTTCAACTACATTGCTTATTGGTCTTGTTAATCAAGCAAAATATTTCCTTCTTCATAATGCAATTGACGAAACTCATTGTTCTAGATATATCAGTTTCGAATCCAACACACCAATCGGGCTATGGGATAAATCTTGCCAGTCATTAAATATTCATTTATGCAAATATGGAAATGACTTTGGTAGAAACGATGGTTTTCATTGGACATTGTGGTTTAAAAAAATAACAACGCTCCTTTCAACATTGAGGCATGTGCTACTAGAAATTTAGTATTATGTTATCTGACCGTTACTAATAATTCATTGTACGTTTCATTTCAGCGCTGCTATTTACGTGTTATTTTGTTTACTTTAGCAAAATTTTTTAAGTTCGATTGAAAATTATAGACCACCATTGGTGGCGTTATCAATTTTCGTGGATTGTTTGAATTGGAACGTCATTATTATTTCACTTGTAATTTTATTATTATTGTTATTATTATTACTATTATTATTATTATTATTATTATTATTATTATTTGAACCGTTACTATGAATTCTTTGTACGTTTATATTTTTTAAAAGATACATTTTGAAATTGGAATTGAAATTAAACCATACAGTATACACGCCATACCGATTTGTCATCATTATCAGTTTTCGTGGTGTAGTAATACGATCGCATTATTTTACCTGCAGTAGTCGTAGTAGTGTGTGTACTGTAATCGTTACTAAGAAACTGTGTGAAACACAGCTCATAACCCTAGTGAATGAGCTCGCCAAATCCTTAGACAGATTGAAGCAGTATGACCTTGCTATCCTTGACTTCAGTAAGGCTCTCGATCGTGTCCACCACTAAAGACTCCTCTGTAAATTGGATCACTATGGCATCAGGGGTAATACCCAGAAATGGGTCAGAGATTTCCTGACAGACAGATCGCAGAGAGTTATAGTAGATGGAGCAACATCAGACCCAGCACTGGTTGCTAGTAGAATACCTTAAGGGAGTGTTTTGTGTCCCATCCTCTTCCTGGTGTTCATCAATGATCTACCTGCTAGTTTCAAATCCAACACAGGACATGTTGCAGATGACTGTATAGTCTACTGTGAAATAAATGCCTCCAAGGACTGTGAGATCCTCCAAGAAGACCTGAACCAACTGGCCCTCTGGGAAAGAACTTGGGGTATGTCATTCCAGCCAGAAAAATGCAGCATCTTAAGATTTTACAGGAAGAAATCACCAATCTTGTCCGAATATACTCTTAAGGGGCACAAGTTAGCCAGTGAGCAGGCAACAAGATATCTCTGGGTTGAATTGTCCAGAGACCTCTTTTGGAAAAAGCACATAGACAAGGTAGCGAAGAAAGGGAACAGTAACCTTGGTTTCCTGCGCCGCAACTTCCAAATAAACAATAAAGTAAAAAGTGCAGCATATTTCACTCTGGTTCGACCAGGTCTTGAGTACTGCTTAACTGTGTGGAACCCGCATAATAAAGATCTAAGATAGAGATGTTTCAGAGGAGAGCTGCTAGATTCACCACAAATAAATATCGTAACACTAGCAGTGTCGCTGCTGTGTTGAACCATCTCCAGTGGGACTCACTCGAATCCAGGCGAACCAAGGCCCAGCTGACCGTGTTGTACAAGATTGCGATAAACCTAGTGGACATACCAGCGGACAAATACCTGACCCAGGCATATAGCCAAACTAGGGCAAACCACAGAAAAAGGATAAAATTAAAGTCAGCATCGACAAATTGTTTCACGTTCAGCTTCTTCCCATGTACAATAGAGACTTGGAACAAATTACCATCAATAATTGCAGAAGCTCATGACTTGGTATCTCACAAGCAGGAGCTTTCCAAAATCACATTCTAATGAACTAGTCAGCTACAAATAAGACCTAGTGATTCTCAGGACTATGCCAGTTGAGGTTCCTTATCTCATCGCCACTATGGTATCCAGATTGGTCTGAGTATGAAGGGTCGAAAACGTACACTGACACTCATTTACTTATTTTTGCCTTTCCTATCATTACTCTTCTGTCATATCACTTCCGTCTTTACTTTATCTTTGACCATGCACCACCTGTTGCTTAATAGTCAGGCTTGACTGCGTCAACATATTTATAGATAGATAGATAAGAATTAATTTACGTTTTATTTGGGAGCTGGCAATTACATTTCTTTCTGATTAGTCCACTTTAAGTTTAGTACCGTTATTGGTTTTCGAGGACTGGTACAAAAATCATTGAAGAAACTAATATGGTAGCTTCTTACGATATTGATTCTATGGTATCTCGATATTTTATGTTTTCGGAATTTTTTCTGCATAACGCCACCTATCGTGTACTTATCTTATATACACTACATGACCATAAGTAACTAGTTCTTCGTCACCAGTTCATTTCGGGAAAATGTGGAGATTGCTGACGAGTACACTATTTTAAAAACTAACCCATAAATATCACTATTTCAAAATAATATCCTTTCTCAGATAGAATCAATATCTTGTTAAAATCGTTATAACTCTAATGAATTAGTTAACCAGTTTGTCATCTGATAATGTCCAGTGATGTTAAACAAGAGTTAGATCACATGATTACCGTGTTTGTCAAGGACTAAGAGATTGAATCTATGGTAGCAAATAAGAGTCAAAATATGAAGCATGTTAATGTTGTTTTGTGGTGGCTTTTGCATTTAACATGTGTTGACTTGAAGGCTGTGTTATACACAGTTTATTACTTTTAATTGGAACACTGTTAGTTGTTTAAACAGTCTTAGGTTGACGTGTACTTTCATGCTCATGTTGATCGTCCATTCCCAGCAACAATCCCAGTGCAACTCCCCTCATCATGGATGGTTACAGATGCATTTCTTTAATTCTCATAAGTTTCTGTTGGATGGCACAGGTGGCATAATGAGTGCCATATAAGTAGCATCCATTTTTCAAATTGATTACACTTTGTGCAATACATGCATTAAGTTCCCAAAATTAAGACAAGTATATGCCATAATCAGAATGTTTTTTGTCCTATTGCAATATCAGAGTAACTCCCCTTTTATAGCCTGGAATGGACAAGGCATCAGTTTATTGGTTGTTTCCCACATTCATCTGATTTAAAGTGGAAATTAAATTCATTTTAATACTGAGCATTGAACAACAAATAGACTTACATAATATCTTGAAGGTCAACGTCCTTATTTACTTATTTGAAGATTGCAGACTCTAAGACCTGCAATATCATAGCACCCATGTATAGTAGAGAACAGAAAATCAAAACACAAGAAAAGAAAAAAATTCTAATTTTGAATCATTTTAAATCAAAAACTGAATTGTATTATTCTCATAAATTATGCAACACAACTACACAAGTTTCAAGATCATTTTTGGTCTGCTTAAACAATAAATATACTTTATAGAGCTACATCACCCAAATGTGTGTTACCGTAGCAGTTGTAATGACTTTGCAGGGTCCATTTGCTCACCCAAATCTGCCCATATCCCATATGTACCAAAATCCATCCAAATCTGCTAAAACAAAAATATTACAACCTTGATGGTAATCATATTGATATTTTACAATCAGTTGATCATTAACATCAGAAGTCTATTCAGCTGGTGCAGTAAGTTGAATGATAACACTTTGTCAGTGCTCGTCCATATCTGGCGACAATAACAATCATTGTTGTTAGAGTTTTACAAACAACACATCCACGTAAATATACATTTCCCTCTGTATTATGTACTAATTTATGTAAGTCTTGTGATAGTGACATGGTTAGTTCATTCTGTTGTCTAATTTATTTCTGCCACACTAATAGGTCGTCCATAAAGTATGTATGCATGCAATGGGGGTGAAGGGTTTTGAAAAAAATCGAGAAAGCATTAGCCTGTGTATGCGGCAGGGTGACTCTTAATAATTGTGTTCTGCTGCGGCAGGGGTCAAGATCCCTTGATAACTGCGATGTTTATGAACATTAGTCAAGTCAGAACATAACAAAAGATGAGTTAGATTCAAATTGGCTGGTATGCCATGTCAGGCAGAGCTAATATCTACTTAAAATTATGAAATGTGATACATTGTAGTGTTGTTGCCCATGGAGCACCTTTTGGAAGAAATACTTTCCTCTTCATTGTCTGACAGGACCAGTTGTGATATCTCATGATTCCGACAGATTATGCAATCCAGACCCTGACACCTCGTGCAAATTTGTGAAACCATACCTTGCCAGATTGCGAGAGTGTATAGTATTTGGATGAACCAAGGTGCACATGGATTACCCTTTTGACACCTTTTGTCCTTTACTTTATAATAGTGTGATTCAGAAGTGCATATGTCCTGCGTAGGGAATTATTTTACCCATCCTAGGCCAAAATGAAATGTCGCATGATCGCACACAACTTACAAAAATTGTCACCAAGAAAACAACTGTTGAGGTTCATGATTTGGATGATATCGAAGCTAATGATAAAAATTGAACTCCAGCTGATAATATTCCAATTATCCACTGTTTGATTGGTTGAAATCAGACTTTTAGTCACTGACTGACATTTGACTATTAACGTTTTCTATCATGTTAAAGTGTATTAAATGTTAGCTGCTGGCATTTTTCTTTTTTAACTTTTAATATTATTGGAGTTAAATATTAACGTTTGCCTTAGAAAAGCATTGGTTACGATTTTATGTAAAATTCATGCTATATATTACTGATATAGTTGATGTTAACACTTTCATTTTCAAAGTATTGTTACATAATAACTTTATCTCTCAAAATTCAATTGTCCCAGCTATTCTTTGAAATGGGGTGGTGACTCACCAATTTACGTACACAAGAGGGGTACAAAATGTATGCTGTGCAATGGGTAGGGGGAAAGGAGGTGGAAAATCACAACTTTTTTGCATATGTACATTTTGGAAAACCACTAACATCATTATCAGAATATTTGAATCGCCAAAGTAACTGTTCTTAGATAAAGTTATTGGATCTATGAAACGATATTTTTAACATGTTTTACCAGTTGACCATAATGTCAATATAGTTCATTTGTGCATGAAATATCATTCTACATTATCTTCTCTCCTTTTTGTAAACTTTGTTTGCAGATGAGAGTACATTTCAGCTGATTTTGGTCATTACATGGACCTTTATAAATGGGCCTTGTCACCGGATAGTCGAAAAGATGTTCACATGACATCATTCCTCTGATAAAGGTTTGTAGATGACTCAGAGGCTAAGGACAAGCTGATATACGTGATGCAACAAAGATATATTTTCCATTTAATGTATGTGCTTGGCCGAGATCATGGGTACCTCTGCTACTGATTGACTTTAGAGTGATAAAAGTATGATAAAAGTATGATAAGAGTATATTTTGGAGCAGCCAGATGCAGATATATAAATGCAGTAATAATTAAAATACCTCCATCATGCACAATCAACTATCAAAATATTTGCATCTGTTGATAAGAGCACAATACTTCGAAAATTTGGTCTATTTTCATACTGCCATTTTGTTACATCATCATCGGAGGGCCCGGAGTGGTCTAAAGCGCTCACCGTTACGTATCACTGCCATCTCACCTGCGTCTGCATAGGTTCGAGTCTCGGATTCGGCTAATGTGGTTATGTGAGAAAACTTGCCAGTAGCTTCTCGTGGGTCGGTGGTTCTATTCGGGGTTTTTCCAGGTTCTTCCTCCACCATATATACTGGCCGCTGTGTATAACCTATCTTGTGCTGAAAAATGGCGTTAAACCCTACAACAACAACAGCAACAACAACAACAACAACAAAAACAACAACTACGTCGCCATCATCACTTTCAAGCAGCTGTGTGTAACTTTAGCAAAGTTAGGAACAAAAACATACATCATTATGAACATATTATAGACAAAATAACATATTACCAACGGCCAGAAAAATGTACCTTTAAAATGTTTGGACCCTGAAATATTGGTGACGCATATAACTTGTCAACCAAACCATATGCTATTTATTGTCCTATATAAATACAACAAAGACACCAGGAAGAAAATAATAGCCCACAGATAATAAAACATGCTAAAACCTTTTTATTACACAGATGCATCCCGTAATAAAGATTCACTTTTTAAAACTATGAGTCATAATGTCAACATACTTAATTTCGCGTCCACAACATTATATGCGGAATCCATCAGTTTACATGGGGACCTTTCATTGTGGTGTTCAAATACAAATCATATTTTGAACAAATGACACTACCTTACATCATTACAATGTGCAGATATTGCCATTTGACCACAAGCACTTACACATTGTTATTGTCAGCAGAGTTCCAAAAGTTGTTATATGTGGAACCAAATGTATTCAACGATCAGAGTAGCACTAACTTTTTTGAGGTAACATAAGTTTCATCTGAATCAAAGTTAACATAATTAAATGAGACCATTGGTGGTAGTAATTTTAATGTTAGAATTGGTGTTTTTGAAGAAGGAATGTTCTTTCACTTTTGATTTATATACGCTTGGTTGAATCTCTAAAAATGTCTGAAACATGGCCGCCGCATTTCTTGACCAACATACCATATAACAATTTTTGCTTTATGAGAGCTGCATTTAACTTACGATTTAGTAATGGCTTTTGTACTTATACTTAATGCAGCAAAATGTCTCCGAGTGCAGCAAGTACTCTGCCGCTCTGACTGCATCTTCTGGATTATTGTTTTGGTTACGCTAATAACTAAAACACGAACATTAATTATCTTTGTTATCTCGCGTTATATGCCGAACCGTTTGACCTAAATAAATATTTTCTCTCCACCCATTTACTTATTTTGCTTCTGTTTACAATATTTTCTACGTTATGAAATTTCCAACATCACATGTAATGTTTTATTTTAATTTATTTGAATATTTATAGATTATTTGCCATATTAGTTGTGATTTGGTGTCAAAGTTATATGCATAACAAGTGTAGTTTTTAAACAAAGTTTGGTTAATTAACATATATTGTTTTTTCACATGTGTGTACCTAACCATTGAATACTGGCAAACAGCACTGATCAGATTAAATGATAAAATGTTTGAAGAAGTTTTTAGTAAGAAAATGTTAACCTTGTGGATGTCCTGCAGATAACGGTGTCCAATTATATATGTTCGTTATATGTTCAGTTACTCCTTTATGTCACGTTTCACAGAAAGGTTCAATTAAAAATGCTGTGAAATGAAATATCCTGTATTATTATGCTTGTTTGTACCTATATCCACATGTAATTTGTGCAAAACAGGACACCAAGTTATATGTGCAATTTTTTCAATGTGTTGTTTTTCTTGTCATGTTTAAGTCAAAATATGATCTTCTAAGGTCATTGTCATAAATATTCATTAAATATAAGCTCAAAGGTATGCAACCAGTGCATAAGAAAATGTTGTTTACATCTAATCAATTTTTGGCATTTATGAAACACTTTTGGGGCCCATGGTCTTAGACAAGCACATGTCAATGTGGACTCTAGCAGGTATCAGCATCCATACTAGAATTGTATGGGCCTGACTTTGACTATCCCATTCACTGCCTGAAACAAACTAAAAAACATCTACAGCTGTCTACCATATCTCATAACATATATGCTATACATGAATGTGTATAAGGGGCAATATTGTTCGTTTTGTAACAGAGTGAGAACAATATAATTTGTCATAAAGAGTGGTACAGTTTACTTTCCTTAAGCTATGGATGGGCATTTTTTAATTATATATTATTTTTTAACATAACATGAAAACTTTGCAATATTTGCGCTTACTCAATACACTAAATCAGTTAACCTTCTATAAGCAACAATTATTTAATTTTTCCTACACGCACTAAAGGCATCAAGTGCCAAATTTCTGGATTAAATGCAATAATTCCATTATGTCTTTGATATTTCCCTTCGAATTGATCACATGTAAGTATAAGTTCTTGCACACATATTGTATTATTAGATGCAATATTAATTTTAGTCAATATATATATATTTAGTCTATATATATATATATATATATATATATTTGTGTTATTCATAGTGATGATTGAGTATCATTTCATTTTCAGCTTTACATGCTTGGTATGCAAATGAGTTTGAATGTTTATAATCTGCTGTTGCTATTAACAACTGCTATTATAGTATATTGATAGTCTCTGTAGAGCAAGCTATAACTTTTTACCTAAAGATGGGAGTGAAAGCAAGTTTACATTGTGGGTAATAAGGAGAGAGAGAGAGAGAGAGAGAGAGAGAGAGAGAGAGAGAGAGAGAGAGACTAGCCAAACAGAGAAACAACTTAGCATGATATACACAGTACACTACACTATGATGTAGCTTCTGTGAAAAAATTAATACTGTAGAATTTTAAAGTATCTCAAACGTTTACAGTCAGTAAAAATCATACAATTGCCAGTCACAAAAATATGTCATTAATTATGTATTAATTCTGCCAGAGGCAAGGAACTCTCTGGTCCAATGTACAAAAAACTTACAAATAGACAATATTGTAATAAGTCCCAGATGAAATCAAAGCACAAAGTACTGTAATAACACTTCATGTAACACAGTTTTGATTCAAAAAGATGGCTTGTCACTGACTGTGCACAGCTGCCAACTCTCAGAGAACTACCAAAGCGACACTGTTACAAAGAGTAACTAAAATTCGTTCTAGTCTATAAACAAACATTATGCTTATGCGGTTGTGCCAGCAGGAGGGTGGTATGTGTTAAGAAAGGTAGGGACTAAATTCTGAGTGTGAACTCGGAGTTTTTCTGATAGTTACAGATAGACATGGTACCTTTTATCCAATTAATTGTATAGCTCTGCTATCCCTCGGTGAAATAAAAAATTATGTAAGATGGGTCTGTTTTGATTCCTTTTTGTTTTAACCAATGGAATACAAGGTGTTCAGACATCTAATGCAAAATACCTATTTTTCTTTCATTTGTTCAGTGGTCATATAAAGGCAGTGGGCAATTCCAGAAGGATTACATCATCAAAGACAAAGAGAAATGCTGTGTTACCAGACTACAGTCGATTTTTTGGGTCAGTTAATCAAGGCCATGTGTTGCATAGTCTCCCACCCAGAAACCTTGAAGGTCATTGTCATAGCTGCAGTTCAGAGTGGCTTAATGCAGTCTTGTCCAAGCTCTAACTTTGTACATTTTGAAAACATTTGTTGGAATTACCCATATATGAACATGTATAAGATCACACATTTCAGTGGTCTGAATTGACATCATGAGGCCTTGTTAGTTCAAATTGAACTGTGTTACAGCCATACTAATGATCTCAGTATCTACTTCAAGAGTGGCTGGGAAAGATATCTTTCTTTTACGCAGACCAATTTCTAGTTTTTAGAACTTAAATATGGGAAACAGAATTTAAATATATTTTTTCTAAGTCATATCCAAATGAAAATGGGGAGGGGAGGGCAATGCAACATCTTCATGGGAATTGACCACATGGAAATAACACAAAGTATACATGTACGTATACATCCAATGAGTTTTCTTTTTCAACTTCAACTATTTATGTAACAAGACAAAAACAGAGATTAAAATCTATAAAGTGGGTATGACCTTAATTACATTAAAACATTTTTTGTAGGGAAGCATTGACATAATGTAAATTATTGCATGTATTTCTTTCAGTCAGTTTGGAATAAGTCAGATATTCAGCTGGGATTTAGATTTTTTTAAATAAAAGTAATTCCAAGGATAAAATGTGCTGTTGACTTGTTCAGTGGTCGCTGATTTTGTAAATAAATATACATAGATCATTATTTTTTGGAAGACAAAGAACATACAACAAAGTCACAGACTGGCAGTTTGGCATTAAGTTCAAATTAATGTCCTGGGTTGACTTTTATGGTGTTAATGAAATTTCAGATATTTAAAGATGACAATGTTCTGTCATCAGAGAAAGTGTACACAAATTAACTTTACTCCTTTTGACACTTTAGGGGTTAAAAATTTATAATTTACATGGAGCTGATTCCATGGCAAGGCTGTTACATCTAGTTTCCAAAGCTCCACAGCAGATGATTAAAACAGATTTATTTTTTGTTCTCCCCAACCATAATTATGCAAACCCAGTAGGTCTGTGTAGGAAGTAGTATTGGTCTGCAGGCTGTTTTCAATGTTGCAAAAGTTTCTGTCAAAATCTGCACTTGCAATGTAAGGCACAATATCAACAAAGAAACATCAGGTATTTCATTAAACAAATTTTCTTGTTAAATGTCATCCTCACACATACCTCTTTGACATGATGCTGTTAAATGGGAGAAAAAAATAATTAGTTAATCAAAACATTGTCATAACATCCTTCAAAATGGGGTTCGAGGTTGAAAACCACAGGTCTTTATGATTGTACATCTTTTTAGTATCTTTAGTAAATTAAGGAGAAATTCTGTACTAAGTCGGTGTTTTCTTATTGTTAATTCGTAACTCAAAGTGTTTATCTTTCAGATCCAGTGATGAATGTCATTCTTATGATTGAGAGGAACAAGGTTATGCTCCACTGAAATTCATGTACCTGCTACTGATTGCAGACTTACACAGAGAATGTGACTCTACTAAGTTTGTCAGAGCACAAGCAGAATTCTTTAGTTCTAAAGAGCATGGGTGAAAGTTTCACCCATGCTGATTGTCCGTCATATGATGGAAACTCCATCTTCAGAAAATCCACACCGGTCGATCTACCAAATCTTGCAAATCCATTAAGTTTTTGGGGGGTGTAGGAGGTTAAAGTGGTTGGGAAACCATTCAGTAGGAATAAAATCAATGCTTATGGATACTACATTTTAAATGTATCATTTACTACTGAGCAAGCAAACGGAAGTTTTCATGCAGTATTCAATTCATCTCAGGCTCCTCAGATGTTCTGCTGAATCACGATGTTCATATTTCAGTGCCCTCTACGGAAACCCGAATAACTCGCAGAAAGCCAGATAACTCATTAATTATATTCCACTGCTATTCAATTTCTACATTTGTATCATAGGAATGAAATCAAATAAAGGGCTCTGAATTTTTGGAGTGATAACCTCAGCTGATTTTTATACCTTCTTGTATATCATTCTACCATTATTTTTTCTATTCCCCTCCCCACCCCACCCCACCCCGCTTCATAGAAGGAGTCTCATAACAAAATCATGTCTTGCATTATCTTGGCTTGGTTGTCAGCAGGCAGGTCAATTGGAATTTTTCCCATGTTAAATTCACTGACAATAAATGCATTATATATATATATATATATATATATATATATATATATATATATATATATATATATATATATATATTGAGAGGGTACAGAAATCATCTTCCAATAATAAAAAGCTCTTTTAATCTAAAAATGTTATGTAACAGAAACTAGATGACAATCAGTTCTTTGAGATCTTGTTAAATTAACACACACAAAACATTTATACACCAAATAAGACTACAGTGTTACATGTAAGGGATACATGCAATGCAGAGCAGAAATTTAAGTAGTATGAACAAATACTACTACTACTACAACTACTAATAGAAAGTATTATTATAGTCTGAATGTATAAAATGGAAAATACCACATACAGAGACAAAATGCTTAAGAAAACTAATACAGGAGAAAATACCTCAGTTCTGTTCACTGCAGAAAGGCGAGCTTTCTGATCTTTCTTGAAAGATGTTGCAGTTTCACTGCTTTAAGTTCAAGAGGCAGACTATTCCAGAGACCTGGCCCTGATAAGCAATAGAATGTTCTCCAAAGTAGTTTAATGTAACATTGGGAGTAATGATGATATGAGTACAGGAGATGTGTGCAAGTGTTTGGAAATAGTATATACACGATTAACTCAACCGTGTATTTTGGGTTTGACATATGAAAAAAGTTGTAACAGAAGATACTTTTTATTTAATCCTGGAAGTAACTAGAAGCCTGTGAAGGATACCAAGCATACAAGATGAGTACTCACTGATAGAATTTACTGATAGAATAAGAAAGAGCATTTTGCACCTTTTGGAGCTTTATTTGTAGAATATACTGAGGTAAAAACAGAAACTGAATTTGAAATAATAAAGTATAGAAATTACAATGTAGAGATGCGTCTTGAGGAGACAAATCCAACGATGCCTTGTTCATAAAAATTAGTCCAGGCATTTGTAAGAAAATTGTGTTCTTGTGACTTAGGGTTAGGGTTACGGTTTTCTGGTATTTGCTTACATACAGATAGCACGATTTGGATGCCGTTTTCACTGCAATACGTGTCTCATGGAGCCTGATAAAAAGGTATTTCGTTCAAGAAAATCGATCAAATCTTTTGGGAGAAAATATAATATTTTTTATATCCCATATGTTTATCATAGGTTAGGGTTTGGGTTACGGTTTTCTGGTATTAACGTACCCGGCGACTTTGGTGCGCTTTTTGCAGTACGTGTGACATACCACCAGATAGGTAGTTCATTCATGAAAACTGGTCAAGTGGTTTGGGGAAAGATTGGATTATTGTGATTTCCCACATGTTCATCATATTTTAGGGTTACAGTTAAGGTTTTCTGGTAATAATGTACTAATGGACCCGGCGAGTTTGATGCTCCTTTCACAACAATACGTGTCTCATGGAGCCCGATAGACAGCTCAAGTACCTTGTTCATGAAAATCGGACCAGAGGTTTTGGAGCAAAAATGAATTTTTGTCATGTTGTGTTATGTTTAGGGTTACTCATGAAGTAACTATTTTCTCAAGATCTTGGGAATTTCTCATGTGGTTTGCTTTGCTTGATTGGCCTTGGGGAGACCTATGTAAAGATGGTGTGTATGTATTTCTGCGACCAACAGCACTCCTTATAATGCGAAATGAGTGTAGCGACAAGACGGATCATCGGAGTTTTATGATACCCGTGTCCAAAGATGGATCTTGAGGAGATACATCTGTTGATACCTTGTTGAGATAAAGAGCTTGATTTTTTGCCAAGTTATAGCATTGCAGTGAAAGTTGGACTTCGTCGGTGAATATCTTGGTAATCCCTAGGAATGGTTTCGTGGCATTAGCTCTGCCACATGCGCACAGAAAAGACGCACGCTGAGACACGTAGCCCATAAAGATAGCTTGAGGGGTTATGAAGTTACCTGTATTCGAGTGACAAAACAGACCCTGTACGACATAAATTGGAGAAAAAAAAAAGCATGTCTTCCAGATTAATACCTGTTAGTCTGCTTGAAGTGAAATGGTCAAGTTGTCAGATCACTATTTTCTCACTATCTCGGTATTGCCTGGTAATTTTGTCATGCGGTTAGCTTTGATAAATCGGCCTTGGTGAGACATATGCAATGATTGTTCGTCCGTCTGTCTGCGACATACCACGCCCCCATAATGTTAAATGAGTGTTTGATAGTTAACGACCAGACAGATCATCTGAGTTCTGTGATATATATGTCCAAAGATGCGTCTTGAGGAGAGTAACGCAACTAAACTCGTTGGTGAGAATCGGTCGATGCATTCGGGAGAAATTTGGATTCTTGTGAATTAGGGTTAGGGTTTAGGGTTAGGGTTACGTGCTTCTGATAATAACGCAAGAATGGACAATGCGAGTTGAATGTGTTTTTTATTTCAATACGTGTCTCATGGAGCCAGAAAGATCGGTACGTGGTTCATGAAAATTATGTTAGTGGTTTGGGAGAAATTCGGATTCTTGTGATTTTTCATCGGTTCGGGTTAGGGTTAGGGTTTTCTCTTAATAGCCTACGAAATGATGGGGCGATTTGGACGCAGTTTTCACTACATGCCTCATGGAGCCCGATAGGTAGGTACATCATGAAAATCAGTCCAGAGATTGGGTCGGAAAATGGATTTTGTCATTTAGAATTGGGTTATATGTGAAATAATATCAATATTTCGGTAACTCCTAAGAATGTTGTCTTGGCGAGGCCTAAGTAAAATCTTTTCTTATTTATGTCTGTACAGCGAACCATATAATGTGAAATGAGTGTTTGGTAGTGTATTGAGCGGACGGATCATCGGAGTTCTACGATATATATGTCCCTTTTGTCGTAAGATGTGTCCTGTGCCGGATAAAGGTAAATCTGTTATCAAAGTTAATCACGTCAAACTAAATTTTAACCCTGGTATCGATGACAGGTACGAGTCTTGCTTCTTCGTGATACATAGTTTTTGTTTCATAAAATTTAGAGTATTCTGCCGTTGCTAATTCCTACCAAACGTTATTTAAATAAATGTAATGTAAAGGTAATGATCATTGGATGTTGTCTTCTGCTAACATCTTCAACACTCAGGACTCAGGAATACGATGTTGGCCAGAAATTTCTTTTATCGATTACATTGTTACGTATCGGCTCGTTTAAAGTAACACAAAGAAAGAGTTAAGACAACAAGCTTTGTAAATTTTAACAAAAATAATTTATTTTCCTAGAAAACACGGAGAGAAGGTAAATATGTGAGACAAGACTTACGATTTACGAAGAAGATCCAAAAAATTGTTCTAAATTTGTGAAAACACATAAGTCCTGTGAATAAACAGTTCTACATTGATACAGTCTGAGTCTCAGTTCCGTTCCAAGATGGCGGATGATGACGTCAGACGAAGGCTAATACAAAATGTCCAGAATTTTCACTGTAAAGCACAATTTGTATTCTGTTCCGATTTAGAAATAATTTCATCAAATGTCTTTGACCAAAGCCAGTAGTGTTGTTCTCCGGGGAAAATTATTATTTAGAAAGTAGATGAAATACAGCTACCACCACTAACAACACACATGTCGTTACTTGTACGAATGCACAACTCTTTCCAGCACAGAAATACCTTTTCCTTAAGGTATTAGAAACTCTGTGAGATGGTATGATGCAACTCTCAGCTATGACTGACCACGACTATGACTACCACTAAATATTTCTTACAGGTAACTGAGCATTTAAAACAAGCTAATGCATCGTTACATGTACACACGCACGGAAGACACGTGTGATTTCGCAATCCATCTGGACATTACGAAAACCTAAACAAGTATCAGCCAATCATTTACATAGCTACTGCTGAATGTTTACTTGCGACGAATTTACTATCATACAAAGCTCGTGCTTACACGAGTCACATTTACGTTTTAAATTAATACGATGTTTCTAACATACTATTAGATCTTGCTAACATAATCATCACCATAATAATAACATTTAGTGGCATAAAAATAAAATAAAAATGAAACAAAGAATTAGAAGAATTTAAATTTTAACACATATGTAATTTGACTACAGGGTCGTAACACTATTCAGTGCTGTACACTAAGTATTTGAATGGATCGACTGATTTAATACTAAAACACATTTAGTGCTTTATACTGATTATACAAACTTACTAATTATTTGAATGGATTCAATATATTTAACGCTAGGCGTGTTCAGTACTAAATAGTAATTATTTGATTTGATTCGATAGATTCAACGCCAAGCTTGTTCAGTGCTATATAATAATTATTTGAGTTGATTCTATGGATTTAACGTGCAATATAGTAATTATTTGTATGGATTTAATTCATTTAACGCTAAACCTCTTCAGTGGTAAATAGTATTTATTTCACTGGATTCAATAGATATAACGCTAAGCCTGTTCAGTGCTATATACTAATTACATAAATTATACTAATCATTTGAATTGATTAAACTGATTTATCGTTAAGCCTGTTCAGTGCTATATAGTAATTATTTGAATGGATTCAATTGATTTTTGCGCTAAGCCTGTTCAATGATATATGCTAATTATACAAATTATACTAATTAATTAAATTGATTCAATTGAATTAAAGCTAAGTCTGTTCAAAGCTATATAATAATTATGGAGCTTTTACTGATTCAACCGATTGGATTGATTTCGCTCTATGCAGTGCTATTTGCCAATTAGGTACCATCTCTGGTAAAAAAAGGTCCACAAGTATATAACAGAAGTAATTTGCTTTCCATCTCGATGGGAGGGGTGCTTGTCCTTATTGATAATTCAATCCTCCTTACTTGTGAGTTGTAATTCTTGCTTGAGTTTGAAGTCAGATATGTTATCGTGAAAGACTCTGTGACGTAGATGCAATAACAAAAATGACTTTAAGGGAGGAAAATATGATCACTTCCTTTATAAGTATAGAAACTTTGGCTTTCTTCGTGTCAGCTTAAGATATATTGTTTTTACAAGACCGTAAATAGAAAAGTAGAAAACTGAAATTGTTGTGTTCTCGTATTTATATAAGTATGCACAGTCGCTAAAATTGAAGGTAGAGCCAAATTAGAAAGGCAACATTAAAAAGCGATTTATGGGAAAGCATATGTATGTGTCCATGCATAATATGGAAAGCCGGCACATGTCAGATAGAATGCATTTCCTTATAACTTATTTTGGCAAATTATGACTTTGTGTATTGATGATTAATTAAGGAAATTATTGAGAAAGATATCCATCTTGACTTTTTGATCCCCAATCAATACGCTTCTTTCTCACCCAGTTTTAAGCCATCCACAAATTGTGATGAGAGTACATGATCATTAACTGAATTTATAGTTGGGTACAAACTGCGTTTCATCAGGAGTGACCTTAACCTTTGATCTGTTGACCCTAAATCGCCACTCTTTAACCATCCTCCAGTTACTGACATTGTTTTTTCCAGGTCTGTAATCTGTAGCTAAAGTTATTGTGCGGAAAGCATTTTCTTCTTGCAGCCTCATTGACCATAATATTTGACCATTTTACCCCAAAATATATACTTCTTTATACGCCACGTACAAATTTCTGCAAACTTTGGTCCCTCTCTGTGATGTCGAACTAACGTTATTGTGTTGAAAACATGTTGTTTTGGTTTTCCTTTTAGTAACAGTGACTTTGAGCTTTGACCATTTGACCCCGAAGTCGAGAGGCTTCTTCCTTAACAATTTTTCAGTCATATCGCTACGATGTCTGCAGTGTGGCAGTTTATAGTGATGTCTAGCACTGTGGCATCATGTCGCAGACAGGTAGAATCATGTCCCACTCAGTCACATTATCCTGACAGCCGACCACTCCTAACACTAACCTCTTAATACTGAGCGCCAAGCGAGGCAGTTGTTAGTACCATTTTGTAAGTCTTTGGTATGACTCGGCCGGTGTTCGAACCCGCGACCTCTCGCATCCGAGGCGGACGCTTTAACCACTTAGGCCACCTGAACTGTCTATTTTCATTTGTTGATACGAAAGTTTCTGTCTTACGCTTGGCTCGACCAACGTGGGTATAACAGAAAGCTCGCCAGTAGCTTCCCGTGCGTCGATGGCTATTCCCGGGGTCTTCAGGCAGTTCATCCTCCACCAAATATACTAGCCACCGTTTATAGCCTACGGTGGTTTGAAAAATGGCGTTAAACCCCACAAAACCAAAATAAAACTTATTACGTGATGATATTATATTCCATGAGCAATTGTTCGTAATGCTAATGCACCATCGAATAAAACTAAGGTGTAATTACAATTTCCTGTGACATGTTCTTGTCAGTAGGCAGTTTAGATGGGTTGCCTATTACCCAACCCCTACGTCTGTGACAAGATAGATAGATAGATAGATAGATAGATAAACAAATAAATAAATTTTAAACATAAATCTTGTTTTTTTTAATTAAAAAATAGCAAAGCTGCTAATACAGTAGTAAAGTTATTGTTGCTGATAAGTGCGATATTACTTTTCTTAAAACGTTGATAAATTCACGATGTTCGTATATAAAGAAAATCTTTTCTGACACAAACATGAAATTGAAATATAAAGTCGCTGTAAGTAAATGAATTAATTATCTTAAAGCAGACGATAACGATTCGAATGTTGGAAATGGCATTTTACTTCTAATTGGTCTGCAATTGTTAGCACGAGCACCACTTTTCCTTTTTAGATGCATTGAAATTAGTTGTTGCACAGATCGGTTCGAACTGCCAGTTGTAAGACGAACAAAAACTTTTGTCAACAGTCGCTAAATGGTTTAACTTTTTCAATCTTGGGGACTTCAAACTGGTGTGGTACTCGGATAATCTTGCCGTCATTTGTACGTCATTGCGATATGTCGATACGCTTGTTTAATGGAATACGCAAAATTGACACAGACTGTCATTTGAAGTAATCGATAGAAAACGATTCTTTTCTGCTTGATATACCGTAGGTGTCCTAAAAATTATGACTTGTAAAAAGCACATAATTATTTGTTTGAGCAAACTCTACGGAGATGAAATGTGACATGATATTCCTTATCGCTTACTTCAGTCTCCTAGTTGGTTAGAATCAGCAGTCTTTGGTTTTATCTGCCCCTTTGGGGACCAGCATGAGAAGCATCACAAGCACCCTTTTAATCTACGTTTATATCAGATAACGATATACGTCCCTTCACTTTCTTTCCAATAATCGTGCAATTAGCATACAGCCGGCAGAGATTAAAATAAGTACCCATTTGAAAGCTTTGAAAAAAGCATCTCTTGACCCGGCAAATTTCAAATGCAAAATTCCTAAACTGCAAAAGTGTCGATTCATAAAGCAGCCAAATTCTGGAATTCAGAAGAATATAATTAAAAATATTTACAAAGCCTTTGTGACAAAAATTTAGATTGATTTAGATTACGTTTAGTGAGGTTACTAATTTATAATAGCAGAAAAGAACAAATCATGTTGGCATGGGCTTGTCAACAATGGTTATATTTCTCTTATTTACTTCTTCATATTGGTTATTATTTTATAACTATTTGTAATTATAACAAATGAGCTTTTTATTTTACAGGATTCATTAACCTTACAATTCATTTAATCACTTTGCATGAACAGCCGTTGCTACAGCCATACAGTGTGTAATCGAATATCTAGATTTGCATGAACAGCCTTTGCCACAGTCATGCAGTGTGTAAATGAATATCAATCTTCATGATTTTTATGAAATACTATTTATTTCGAGATGGAAATAATACAAAAGTCCATGAGGGATGAAAGAAGTCCCGGTGAATTAAAAGTCCAAATATATCCACGTTTTCAGCGCTTGATAGAACATATTTCAGTAACGTTATATTATACATATTACAATGACATAAAAAGTTTCCACAATACATAACGTGTAGTCTCTAAACCGGAACTTTTACGTTACAAGATAATGTTGTTGTTGTTGTTGTTGTTGTTGTTGTGGGGCTTAACGCCATTTTTCAGCACACGATAGGCTATACATGGCGGCCAGTATTATTGGTGGAGGAAGAAACCGGGAAATCCCCGGAAAGAACCACCGACCTACGAGAAGCTACTGGCAAGCTTTCTCACATATCCGTTACAAGATAATTTTGTTGTTGTTGTTGTTGTCACATCCGTTACAAGATAATAAACAAGATATACATAACTACTCTTTCATCAACAGTTAAGCTGCTTTCAAGATATTGAGGCCAAAATTAATGACACATAAACACACACACACACACACACGCGCGCGCGCTCTCGGTGGGCCTGCCTGAACATACATTCATATGAACATTGGAAACGCACAAGTATAGACATGGCATATCAAATATTATGGAATGGCCATTC